>LJIJ01001257.1:0-50963 GCA_001718145.1 Orchesella cincta
TTTGTGGCAGAGTTCAATATTTTAACAATAAAATTTTGATAAGCAAGATATTGCTACACAGCAGTAATGAATGCTTTAAAATTTGAACTAATTATATGAAGGAAACGTTAGTCATCTAATATCTTGATGCTCACCCCGAAATATCACATCCCTGCAGCCGAAACAACTCCCAAAAGCCACATTGCAGTCCATAACCAGACTGACTTGCTCAAGGATGACGCCAAAGAATCTTCAGTATCAGGAATCGACGGAATTTCCGACAACTCGCCCAACTCGATCACAAACGCCACCGCCAGTTTGGCGAACTCGTTGACCTGCTCAAAGTTGACGGTCTCAATGGTATCCTTCTCCGTGTGAATGAACGGCTGTAAATATATAACAAGAAAATTTATTCTAAACTAGAAATTCGACACGGATCAAATGTCACATTTAAGTACACTCACCGTTAGTTCAGCTTCCGTAAAAAAAGCCGCCGGATATCCGCTTTGGTTCCACGAATCATGATCCGAAAAGCAGCCAGCCTTGCAGGGTCGCTCCGTCAGCCCGAATTCCACATATTCTTTGCTGAGCATTTTCAAAAAGGTCGTCAGCTCCTGGTTCGTCCCATCGTTGGAGTACGCAATAGTCTTCGCATGTTTCCCCGATCGATAACCAAGTACATCCAAGTTGAGCATAGCATACACCTCCAACTTCTTCTCCCGTAAATAATCATAAGCGATTTGCCCACTTCCCAAATTCCCCATCTCCTCCGCAGCATACCAGTGAAACTCCAGCGTGTACTTCAGCTTGATCCCAAATTGGACCAGGAGGCGCAACACTTCCAAAAGAACTGCACAACCCGTCGCATTGTCATCTGCTCCTGGAGCCACTTTAGTTTCGGTGACCGCTGCTCCCTCATCGTCAAGAATTGGATGATAGGGTCCATTTATGGAGTCGTAGTGGGCGCCAAGAATGATCAGCTCTTTCTTTAAAGGGTCTCCTCCGTCCAGTGTTACGATGATAGTTGGCGCGGTGTACTTACGACGGGGAATACCTACTCCGGCATGTAAATCTGGAGAGTAGACTCTCCGCATAGGACTGTGACCTTCTTTCGTTTGCGATTGCGAGGACGGAGGCGATCTCCTGAATTAGCCAATCATCCGCGTAACCCGGACCAGTGAAGTGTCGAGAGAATCGGGAAGGGAACGAGCTCATTTTTCGGACGAATGATTCCATTCGATCCTTCTTCAAGTAGGGAAACAGCTTCCGGACAACGGTGGATTGAAGGGGCTCGCTTGGATAGGTGTAGAGGGCAGCTTTTTGGGTTGGTGGTGAGTCGTCACCCTTTAAAGTCAGGTCGAGGAATCCCAAAGGGCCGTGCTCTTTGAGGAGCTGACCCAGTTCTTGTTCGCTCATCCATTTTGCTGGCTCGTTCACGCTTAGCTTGATCAGGCGTTGACCGGGTTTAACGGGAGCTGGTTCTTCGGTTGAAGAAACTGCTATTATTATGAGGTTAATTAACAGGAACAGGTTAGACGCCATCCTTTTGTGTTAAGATTGTAAAAAGTGAAATTGTTTTCTTTGAAACTTGAGTGGAAGTGAGAAACTAACAAACTAGAAACTGTGGTGGTTAAACTGGCCAAAAGTGAATAAAACAAAATCTGACATTTTCAGTTGTTTAACTTGATAATTATGTCTAAAGCATTGACCATGGTAACCAAATACCGCGATATTCAAGTTGTATTGGAATCGGACAAACTGACCATTCCTGCCTGTCTCCTAGCTAATTTAATAGGAATGTGAGAAACTTCACCGCAAGCATGTATTATATACGCAAATATTCATACAACTGTTGTAGGAATACATTTAGATCGTGCTGCCTAGCAGCAGAATTCTACTACTTTCCAAATCGTCACTGGACCTGTTAACACAGACAGGATATGTGAAGTTTCAAAAAACCGGTTAAAGAAGGTTGAAAAATGCACTTCCTAGCTAATTTGGGTAAGTTCTTTCGACTGGGTGTGAAACATTTGCTCTAAACCTCCATCAACCGCATGAAAATCGTGGGGTAGGTGAATTTTGCTGCCGTGTCCTATCCTATCCATGTACCGGCAGCCCTATCCCGTTTGGGCAGCATGATCTGTCTGTCTAGCTTCAACTGTATGTGATTTTCTGTAAGTGGTACTTTTAAAGCTATCGGGTTTTGAAATTATTTCTTTGTTTTGTCGACCAGAAAGGCTATTAGATAAGTAAGTCAAATGAAAACATGTATTTTAACCATAAAACGAAGCATTTACCTTGATCAGAATGCAACCGTCTAATATCACTCACAGAAAACTCGTTTTCGTTTGGGTTTTACGATATTGCCTAAATATATAGGAAACTATCTGAACATAATGTTAAGCAAATCATATCACATCGGTAAGGTTCGAAACCAGGCTTCTGACATGTATTAGAAGTTGCATGATTTGGTTGTTGATAAAAATTCTGCTGCACACAAAATATGCAGTTGGTTTCTATTCTCCATTTTTCAAACAAATGAGATCTTTATCAATAAAGCTAACTGTAGACGCCAAAATAGCCCTTCGATCAAACGCTATCGGCAACAATCTACAGTGGTATCAAAAGTTCAAATAGAAGGACCACCTCCGGCAGGAGGAATCTGAAACAGGAACTTGAGCACAATGCAAATGCTCGGAATCAACTAATGTTCCCTTCAGAAATGATTCTAATTCTAAATAGGAACGACATGGGAACTTTCCCGGAAGTGAAAGTCAATGTTCCCCTTCTGGGAATGAAACAAAACGAACAAAGTTCCTAGGAACAAAATAAAAGAAACAAACAACAAGTTTCCAATTTTTACTGTGTTTATTGCAATACTTTCAGCAAAATAACAACCAGTAAATTGACTCTTCTTTCGAGCTCATATCGTCTCAACGAGCAAAGCGAAAGTGAATACCCAATACAGAGTTGGGTCCCTTTTTATACCAACGAGAACAAAAGAAGAACCAATTTACATACATTTTAATATGTCAAAGTTCAAGAATATCATGCAAATCTTACAAGCTAACAAAGGACGGATTAGGAACACGTTTCCTTATCAATCCCGTAAATACAAGAAATAGTGTAAAAGTTGGAACAATAGAAAGTGAACATGAGTTTTCTTTTCAACTCCAATCAAGCTAATCTACATAACGCTGACCAAGCGCAGACAAACATACGGTCAAATGAATACAATTAACCTAAACCAGATTCCGCAGCAACACTAACTCAGTAGTATCATTGATTGAGGAATTCTATTAAATGATTATATTGTAATACAATTTATATAATAAAGAAAAGTATGCATATTTGCGTAGGTAGGCACCGCAGGAGTTTTCGAGACAACTCAAATACAAAACTGGTACCGGCAATCGCACACCCTGCAAACAATGCAACAAATATAAAAATAATGTTGGATCGAAGCGATATTTTGTGAACTGCAGTGTCAGTGCGACACGAGCTGCCCATCTCAATCATACTCTTTTCCGTCCATCTTTTCCAGAACCAATATATTCCAGATTGTCCTAGGTAGCTCATTTTATTCTGCATATAAGTCCCTGCATTTCCTGCACATACCAAACGATCGGCTTTACAAGAAACTGTTGTCTTCCAGAGTACATCAAAGTATTGCAGTTTTTACGAAATTCGCCCAAAATCCTTTGGATTTCTTGCCGCCTTCCAACAAATGCAGTTTTGTGACATAAGGTTTTTGATTTCTGACGAACCACTTTCGGGGAACTGTCGTAACGTGAAACATTAGTTGAGCGTATTCTTTTCCCAACTTATTGTTGACATTGGAGTGGCGCATAAACCCCAAATCATTCCACTTGCTACGATTATAAGATCCATGCAACAGTTGTAAAAAATGTTGAACTCCCACCATGTCCTCCAACATGCGATAAAGTCTGTAGCCAAAATCCGAACACTCTGGCGCATGAAAAGTGTAGGAACTATTATCACTACACCAAGGCGCAACGTTTTTGGTAAAAAGCTGGAAATCTAAAAGTTGATGAAAACCTTCCAGTTTAACCTTTTTGTGTGGGACAGCGACCTTAGAGAAACATATTCCTTTGTAGGCATTACTAAGAACCAGTGATGTAAGAAACCAGACTGCGAAATAGCCACGAAGTTTTGCATTCTTATTGAGTTCCTTCGTCCATACAACTGTGCTTAAAAATAGTGCAAATATCGTCAAATTAATTGAGCACGAGCTAACTCTATGATTCTTGTTCCATTATCGATTATTTCCCATTGTTACAATGGATTTAATTAGCAGTACAGAACTTGTAGAAATTCCGAAAAGGAGAAGCCAAACCTTTACACCAAAAGGTTGTAAGTAAACCAGGAAATTGTATGATGGTTTCCCATCACACGTTACAAAATTGAAAGATCGGGATCGCATTTGTAAAATTTGATAGCTGTGGTTCATTGACGGAGACATGCCTAGTTTCGGTGAATAATAGTCATTTTTCCAATTTACGTTTGCTGAAAAGTTCATTGTTTTCGTGTCCTTCAGAAGAATTGAAAGTATTATTTCATCCAAAATTGGTTTTGGTTGCAGGTTAAACAAAGCAAAGGTTGTTTTTGCATTTTGAATTTGTGATATTCGTTCCAAACCCGTTTTGTCCAGACTTGTCCCCATCATTGCCGTGGATTCATCGTATGGAGAAAGTTTGAAGTAGGTAAAGTTTTTACCATTGCCAGTTTCATTTTGGTACAGATTAGAGATTTGACTCCGGAAGTTTTCAGATTGGCATCTTAATGTGGTGTCTTTAAACATGTATTCCTTCCGAATGTAATAACTTGGAATTTTGCAAAATTTGCACATAAAGGTTAAGTCGATACAAGTGTGCCCAAATCGGGAAAAAGGGTTCGTTTTTCGAAAGGATAAGTTATTTTGAATGGTATTTGTAGAAATGGATTATTGTGCAAGCGTTTGAATTGTAGCTGATTAAACCTTACAATATTTTTTGAGGAATGGACTGTAATATAAAAAATTGTTAGAGGATGCATGGCTAATGGTCGAGCATGTGTATTGTTCGGACGTTTGCCATAAAGGTTAATGTATGCCTGAGCACAAAAAAGGCCGTAGTTGTCACAATTAGATGCTTTGTCAAACCCAAATTACTTTGAAATATTCATGTTGGTAGATGATCCTTTAGCGGTAAAGTTCTCAAAATTGGTAACTATTGATAAGGTCTGGCATTCAGTCCAACGGTGGAATTGAAGCGTTAAAATACTGGAATAGGATGTTTTAGGGTTTCTGTAGTAAACAAAAGGCACACTTTGATTTGGAATATTCGGAACGTATGAAACACCTTCCCATGTATGTACTGCATTGAAACAGGTATCAAAATCACGCAGCCAGTTCATATGGGGTAACAGGATTTCCGCATTTACATCATATATAAAAAATCTATTAACCACGACCAAGAAATAAGAAAGTTCTGTTGATAGCATTGTTAATATTCTGAAACCTATAATTCCACCCTAAATGCCTTTAAATAAGCTGGTTAAGGGATTTTTTACGAAAACTAAACGTCTTCAAGATACAGACTGATTTTGGTGTATTCCATTACCAAAGTTTTCACACCTCTTATCACTACTGTTGAGCCTACCTTTAGTATAAATTAAATGACGTCGTAGTGCCATTAGCTGATTATGCAATTTAATTTGTTCGGTGAATTGTAGAATAAATATTATTAGGTGTTCAAGTCTCGGAATATCCAAATCGTTCCCCACTGATTACTATTGTATGGGTTTGGTGAGTTAAAATGAATTCTAATGTGTCCCAACCCCATTCGAAGCTAAAATATTATGTTTAGCCCATTACCCTTAATTCATGTCGTCATTTTAAAAAATTCGGTAGAAACACATAAGTGTAACAGCTTTTAATTTGATAAGCAATCAAATATTTGTTGAGTGTTGGTGCAGTTTGGTGCGTCGTTACAACAGTGATTGTTTTTAAATATTACTCAAAGTTGAAAAAAATGAACAGATGCTGTTACATAATCCGTCTCTATTTAAGTAGGAATAAAAATATAATCCTTTTTAAATATTCCATTTCGAATGTAACTTTTCAAAAATCACTGGTTTTCAGGTCAAATCGATCATCTCTTATGGGGGTACCTTAATGATTGTAATCGAATGGTTGGAATCTAATGTGAAATTTGTTTCATTTAATTACTACATCTTCAGAAGTCAGATGCTATACAGTAAAACTGCAAGCCATTTTTCAGTATTTTATTCTGTAAATTATAATTTAATCCTAGAATAAAAATGAAATAATGTATTGTAAGTGCAATCGGAACAATCTTCACTTTTGTAAACTTGCACTAAAAACATAAATTAGCATGGGTAATGTCCTTGCGCAATTAGAATGTGGGTTGGGATTAAATACAGATCATTAACGTAAAATCTTATGTTACAATGTAATCATTTTCATTTGACACCCGAAAAATCATTGTTAGCTCTGTAAATGAGGGGCGTTGTACTGCCTCAATGTTCCAGCAATCCATCAGTTTTGAATACCTAAATACAAAGCAAAATTTCCCTGTAAACAAACATAACATTTATACCTGTAATAAAAAATACATTGTTTGACCATACACGTCAGCGGAAGCCAATTCAGGTTTTTTCATACGTAATCCACACTCCAATTTTTCAATAAAATCCCAATCCCACACCTGTCCAGGATACGGTATGTCACCAAAACTAAATATTTCCCAGACTGTTACTCCATACGCCCACACATCCGACTTTGTTGAAAATTCTAACCGCTTTAGAGTTTCAACCGCCAACCATCGCCATGGAAGTTCTGACTGTTGAGTCTGTGTGTACACTTGATATTGGTACAGTTTCTTGGAAAGGCCAAAGTCGCTAATTTTACAAACGGCATTGCTGTCAAGGAGAACATTTCTTGCTGACAAATCTCCATGAATCACACCTTTTTCTGCAATGTATTTCATTCCCATTGCGATTTCTCTGCAAAACCGCATTAACATCTCATTGAGTGTTGCAGATGGTCCATTTTCCTGAATATTTTCCCCATTCGATGCAGATAAATTGGAGGGAGCCCAGTTCACATAGTTCAGTTACAATATATACGATTCCTTGTTGGATTTCTTTCGTAAATGCTCCCAAAAACTGGACCACGTGAATATTGTTCCCAACAAAGCTCATAATCTTGATTTCGAAAGAAGACTTTTCATCGTTTGTTTTGAAACAGGAGCTTTTTAACGGCGACCTCATTTGGAAACCTTGAGACGTATATTTTGTGCACAACGCCGTAGTTTCCTTTTCCAAGGAGATTGTTTGAGTCCGCACCTAGGAATAGAGATTAAAAAATATTTGAACGATTACCATGGCCCATGGCTACGCTTTAAAGGTATTTATTTTTATGGTTTTCAACATACCAAATTGAAACTCCCGCTTAGGAATTTCAAACATTTTTTCATCGTATTTCAGCCTCATGAAAACGTTTTCATTATCGTCTTGAAGTTCTAAGGCGGTATTTTCTTGAGTTTCTGCCCCATTGAAAAACTCGTTTAATTCAAACCGCGACAAAAGCGCCTGCTTCCGCATTAATCTCAAAGTTTGAAGAATTACGAGCCCCAGCAGAAGTAGAAAGCCTATACTAATCCCAATCCAAATCGCCGCTGAAGTTGATAACCCACTGTCTTCGGGAGGTTTGTCAACATTTGGCAAAGGTTTTAAATCCAATTCTAAATGTTTCCGAATTACAAAAAAAGATAATATTCGTTTTTATATTCAAAAGTGTTTTAAAATTAAATATGAATACCTTCTATTTTCTCCACAAAAGACTCCTTGGTAATAGTTATCGCCGTCTTATTTCTCAGTTTCCACCAACCACCATCCGGATCCACAACCACATTTGTACTTCCGGCTGCAAATGGAATGTCAAAAGCTTGCGAAAGAATAACACTTTCCCCATTTTTCTTACCCCAATTACCAATCGCGTTTGCACAAATCGCCAAATCTTCAACAAAAGTTTTGGAATTCTGATTAGCGATTGCCTTGCAATTTATAGCAAACATTATTTCTAGACCTGGAAACGTCATCCTCAAATTCTTTGCACAATTGAAACCTCTGTCAATTTTACTCCACAATGACACTTCTTCTCGTGGATTAAGAGCCGATACACTTAAATCCAAAATAACTAATTTAACCCAGCCTGTGAGCTCATCAAAGTCCCAAATCGCGGCTCGTCGGCACTCTGCCACGTCCATTACCAAACCTATTTTGTATCCACTCTCCATTGATCTATTGCCCAGTCCCGAACTTAATGTTTCTTTTAAGGCTTCTACATTTTTATAATTTGGGTCAGAATATCTTACACCGTCGTAAGCTAGAATGGATACTGACCCTGGAAAAATTTTGTTTGCTACTTGTGCAACTTCAAGTGCTTTCTCCACATTTAAAACGGCGTTACTTGAGAAATAATTCAGTTGCCACCTTACCTGGGTCGTGAAATGTGAGAATGGCAGAACGGGGCTTTTTAGATTCTGTGTTCAGCTTTGCAACAAGTTGAGGAATCCATGTAAGATTTTCTGATGATTCCACGCCCGCTATATATGGCATTTGAGTGGTGACAACGGTGGTAAATCGGGTGAAAACAACCTCCAGCATTGACATGACATCCTGCTCTGAATATGGCAATAAATCAGTAGAAAGAGAACGGACACGGTGGTCAAACATAACTGCTGAAATACCATCCGTATTTACTTCAGAAGGATGCAGGTCAACTGTAAAATTTGAGAAAAGTGTCAATAAATGTATTGTTATTGGTGTACAGGTAAATAATTAATAAATACCTTGAGCCTTTTCCCAGAATGATGTTTCATTTACAATATGTCCAGTTGCCTTTTTGATTCGCCACCAACCCACTGCATTAACGTAGTCTTGTTCAAATCTATCAAAAGCCTCAAACATTATGACCTTCGATTTGTCGTTAGCGCCCAGTCGCTCATTAACTCCCAACATTTGAAGAACTTGGAAGCTGTTTCAAAGCTGTGAGATTTTGGTGGATTGCAAATTACAAAAGGAATGGTCTCTATTTGTGGTTTTATTTTGTGCAAAGCTCGTTCACAGTTTCTGAGTAATTGCAAATGTACGACATGCATTGCCTCGGGGCTCAACTCTTCAAATAAATGCGGCTCAGCGTAAATTATGGGAATGACCACATCCGCATATTGTACGAATTGTGAGAGTAACTTGGTAGAATTATCGTTTGCCCCTTTTTCGACACTACTTTTGCACAAATCTAGCGAAATAGTGACTCCAAGTTTGTACTTTGGATTGCTAGTTGATGCATTGCTTAGTGACTGCCAAACGGAATGTAAATTATCGGGTAGTGCCTTATGCCCTTCTCTTTCATCGTTGGTGACGCGTAGATAATCATCATGATGTAAAATAAGGGTTTCCACCGTTCCGGGATGAATCTCGTTCGCCTTGTCCGCATAGTGCTTTGCTACCACAAAGCTATTTAGATATGAAATATTTTTGTCGCGTATGTTGTACGTCGCAGATGGAGACAAATCGAAAGAAAGCATGACTTGCAGAAATTCTTCCGGTTTTGACCTTTTGTTGTGTTCTGCCACGACGATTGACACTGATACAGCCTTATTGCTAATATTTCTCAGGTCTAGTGATTGATCTAGGAGCAAAGTGTTTTAAATGAATGGTTTAGTATGAAACACTAGATCGGGAAAAGTTAGATTGAATTATTAGGAATTACCTTCAGTAACGATTGGAGCATTGTCAGTAACTATAGTTCCGAACTTGCTGGAAATTAATTTGATCATTCCTTCCATGTTATGCTTTGTGTAGCGATAATTGTCCTCGAGTGGAGGAAAGTACCAAACCGAGACATGGTTTCTCTCTAAACTGATATTTCCAGGATGTTTCTAATTTTTTTTTATACAATTGAAGTTTAACTTTCACTGAATTTTTACACCAGTGGTTGACAGGCATTTAACGTTTCGATCTTAACGCATTTGTGAAAAATATCAATAACTTACCGCTTCTGCGGACGTGATTAGGAGCAACAAACTAATTACATAGATATTTAAAAGATAAAAGATAATTACACATTTTCTAACCATGATAACATTTGTTATGGAAAAGAAGGCAATTTCGAACTAAATTTGCAAAACAATTACTGTTGCCTCCCTCTTTTATGTTCTGCAAGTATGCATCCTAAGCTTTGTATGAGCAAATTAAAACTAAAATGGGTGCAGTTTTTGAGTAAAGTGCTTTCCATATTGGTGAGGATATGGTTAGTAAAATGACATTGTTGGTACGTAGATGCATAACACATACATTTAAAAACATACTTGGTTGTAGGATTTGCCCAAGTGTGGTCTGTTTGGTTAATTGCAGCCAGAAAAATTGACTGTATTGTAAGAAACTCTAACTTGGAAAGCTAAGGAATTACCCAGGATGAAATGTGTGGTTAATGTATGCAGAAGAAATGATACTAACATAATACTCTAAACACAGAAAATGGCATGAAATGCTTCACTTTCCATTAACAATATTGGACATACATTATATTTATTTATTTGCGATGTATTTTAATTTTTTAGTGTCTTTCCGTCGAAACGTACGTACAGAAACCCAAGTCAACTGTTATACATGTTTCTCATTTGTGGGTAAAGTTCAAGGTTTGATCAAGTAGCCAAATATTTCCGTTGTGCTTACTGAGTTTATTTGGTCTTGTCGTTGTTAAGAATAGCTTTTTTTACTTAAATCATTTTTCGTTATAGTTTCAATTCAATTTTTGTGGAAGTAATCGGGAAATGTCGAACGGGTATGATAGTTGTCCATACGATGAGTAGAGAATTTGATGAGTAGGAGGTAAAGGAGATTTAAGTATGTCTGGTAATATTACCCTTACATATTCTTTCTAAAAAATATGTTTCATAATGTAATGAAATTGCAAAAAAAATTCGGATGTTGAAGTAAAGCGTAAGAACCAACATTTTGTTAAAAAACGTTTCAGAACACCTTTACAACAATAACTTCTTTTTAATGATTCGATTCCAATTATTAACTTAGGACAAGTTTCTTTTAATAAAATATTCATCTCTAACTGCCAACGTGTTTTCCAATCCCTCAACGAAAAATGCTTGCACTCCAATGTCGAAATAGAATTCCAGTTCTTCTTTTGTTATTACTGGGGTAATCGTATACACACCCACTTTAATTCCCAATTGTTGAATATACTCCACCATTTTCACAGGGGGAATGAATCCTCCCAGTTTCTCAATGAGATCTTGATCATAAACCTCCTTTGCCTTTTCAATTTCTACCTTTACTCCCACTAAAAGAAACTCCTTTGGGAAACCCACATATTCAACTTTCCCAGCAAGTTTAGCTATTCCCTTTATTGTCAAATGTTCAGCGTTGTTCACCCAAAGAATTTTAAGCAATCTCAAAGAACTTGTAGTATCATGAAAAAAGTCGATTGTTGCTTGCTCCCAGCACTGGATAATTACAGGGTTGCATGGAATCACAATTGATGTCAGTTCTTGTCTATGACAAAATTCATATTTGCTACTACTTTGCTCATCATAACCATACGTTTTAAGCTTTTCAATAAAAAGCTTTTCCATGAAATTTGAAGTATTCAAAAGTGCATTGAAATAACTGGGATATTTCAGCTCTGGCATTATTCCCACAACATGATGATGATTTTCAAAACTTTTTAAACTACTCTCCTTCACAGCTTCCATAAACTCATCGAAAGTTGGTATGGACATTGGCCACGTTTGATTCCATCGAACTATTTGTAAACTTTTCAATTGTTTCAATGTAAAATCTGAAATAAGCCAGTCCCGAGCAGAACGATTTGTCGAATACTTGCATATTTTAGATGGGAAAAGTGGGAAATGCGTGGGTGTGGGTCACCCACAGCGTTTACAACGATAAATATTTGCAGAAATATTACTCAACTCCCACCAGTCCCACAAGTGGGAAAATGTGTATTCATCCTTTGAGGGAAAAGTGTAGAAACCTTGTGGGATTTCCCATAATAATGTATGTTACATTGTATATTTTGACCGATGGACCGACAGTGGATACGCGCATATCCCACGCACACTTGACCTATGCTCTACTACTGCTGAGTACACTAGAAAGAATATGAGCGGGAATGCAGATTGAGCATGTGCTTAAACATATCCCATCTGCACGCACCAGTTCCGCAGCAAAAACATTCTTTGCTCTTTCATCACTCAATTTTATCTTTTTACAAGTTCCAGTTCCATCGGTCATACTTTTTTTTGCAAAAAGCACTAGTTGAAAATAGCAAAGATGTTCTCAGTTGTAGTTTTTGAGGGTCCAAAGGAAAGTGTTGGTACTATTCCAACAAAATGGTTAAATCAAACCAAAAGTGAGTGCAAGTGGCCAGTAAAGGATATTCAAAATTCAATCAAAAACAACAAGGATCCTGACAAAAGTTGGAACTCTTATCCAGTTCGTGTCATATCGAAAAAGCCGATTAGTAAGTCATATTCTTTGTATTTGCTACATATTATTTTCTACATTTTTGTGCAATGTACTATAATTGGACACAATTTGAATTTCAGACGACTATAATAAAGCTCTGCAACTGGAGAAAGGGAGAAGTTACTTCCAGCCTAGAAACTACGGACACGGAACAAAATAAACGGAACAAGAAGCGAAAACAACAAAAGAAGCCGTCCCTGGTTTTGGTTCGAGATATTAGCAGCGATGAACCAAAATCAGATGAATCAGAAGTTAGCCTCACTCCTTCAATGATATCGTTAGTTGCTCCGTCGGAGGATGAAGTTGAAGATCATGTTGAAGAAGCAGTTTTATTAAGTGAGTATTTTAATTTATTAGTTATTGTAATATGCAAACTATGATACGATGTGTGCAATTAGTTATAAAGATGGTAACTATTTTTTTGAACAGATAATCTGGCTTCAGCTACAGAAGACACAGCTGCTCAACGTCAACCTCAAAACCCTCAACAGCCGAGTCCTTCAAGTACCACTCAGGAATCGAACTTAAACTACGCCGTTTTATTTAACCGGCAGATCGGTAATTAATTTAGCAGATTGTATAGCTTTATATTTTTGGAATAGTTGAGAATATTTGTTTCGGTTCCCTTATAGCTTTTGAAAAGCAAGTTTTGACAGTCCTCTCTGAAATCAAAGCCGACATAAGGGAGTTGCTGCACCGGTCTTCCAACAGTTCGCCAGCGGAGGAATTATCCTTGAAAACGATTCCATTCGATTTACCAGTTCAAACGTCGGATATCTTGGTCAACCTAAATAATTGGGCAACACACGTGGAGAGCTTCAATTCTCTGGTAAAGTTTCAAGTGATCCCCATGTTAATTTTATAAACCGCTAGCTAATATCTAATTATATCACAGGTCAACTTTTTATCAAGCATTGGTGGATCAGATGTTGGAAAAATAGTCCGAAATATACTTGCTCGTCTCATTTCTGGAACCCTTGCCCGACAAATCAACTATACTGGAGCCCATGAAAAGATTAGTTTTGACTCGTTAGTACTGAAGAAAGCTGTCATTGGTAGGTTCTCCCTCATTCTTTGCATGAATTTTTTTGCAGTATTAAATTCATGACAATATAATATTTTTATTTGTTCTACAGCAGCTGTCAGATGCAACAAAGGATTTGAATGTGAGACGGAAGTTAAAATTAAATCAGCGATTCAAAATTGGTTCCGGAACTCAAGGGATTTGGAAGGTGGCCACAAGCAGAGAAAGCAGAAGAATGTCGTCGTACAGGAGTAAAAGAAGAAAAATCAATAATGAAGTAGCGGGAATGATTAACAGAATCAACAGTGAAAGTGGTGCAGTTAACCAACGTATTGAAATAAGAGATAATTTAAGTACTACTAGGTGTGACGAAATTTCAATTCGTGACGACACACTGAGTAGTCAAACAAATTTAGTCAATAGTTTATTAGGAATTAGTAGTAAGCCCCAAGATTTAAACAATTCAGTAAGCATTAGTTCATTCGATTTAGTACCATCTCAAGATTTTTCTAAAACATTAGCAAATTGGAGTATTGATAATAATATTAACCATACGGCGGTATCTAAATTACTTAGGATATTGAAACCTAATGTTATAAACCCAGAAGGTTTACCTTTAAGTGCTAAAACACTTTGAAAACCCCTCGAACAATTCAAATGACTGCAATAGGCGGTGGTAAATTTTACTACTTTGGTGTCTCCAAAAAAATTGTGCGTTGTATAAATGAAGGACTGACAAGCTTTCAGTATCCTCTTTTTAGGAATGTAGATATTGAAAATTTAATAACGTTATCGATTAGTACTGATGGTATACCAATTTTCAAAAGCTCTAATATCCAAATGTGGCCACTATTGTTTAAGATAGATCAGGCACTTCAGCCTAAACCTCAAGTCGCCGGTATATTTGTGGTGAAACGAAACCTTCAGATATTAAACAGTTTATGTCTGAATTTGTAAGCGAAATGTTGACGCTAGAAAAAGAGGGCTTACTAGTTAATGGCCAAACATTTAATGTTAGAATTAGCTGCGTAATTGCAGACGCCCCAGCCCGCAGTTTTGTAAAATGTATCAAAGGGCATACAGCGTACCATGGGTGTGAAAGGTGTATTGACGAGGGAGAGTGGCAAAAACGCATAATTTATTCAGTATACTCGTCAAAACTTAGAACTGATAAGGGGTTTATTATCCAAGAAGACAAAGATCACCATGTAGGTATCTCTCCACTTGTTAATTGTAAACTGGGAATGGTTTCACAAATAGTTCTTGATTACATGCATTTAGCATGTTTAGGTGTGATGAGGAAATTAGTATTTTTATGGCTAAGTGGTCCAGTCTCCGTAAAGTTATCTGTTAAGCAAGTTAGGGAAGTTTCAATGCGTCTTGAAAAATGTAAAATGTTGATGCCAATTGAGTTTAACAAAACCTAGATCGCTTCGGGATATAAATAGATTTAAAGCAACTGAGTATAGAACTTTACTATTGTACACAGGGCCATTGGGTTTAGAGGAATTTTGAAGGATAAAGTTTACAGACACTTCATGTTATTTAGTTGTGCTTTTAGAATATTTCTATCTGATAAGGTTTACAACTCAAATTGGCTTACATATGCTCGTAAACTTATTGAAAAGTTTGTTTGTTCTATGAAGGATATTTATGGAAGTAATTCTATTGTTTATAATGTTCATAATTTATTACATATTGCGGACGACGCAAAAAACTATGGAAAATTAGATTATGTAAGTGCGTTTCCTTTTGAAACCCACTTAGGTTCAATTAAACGGATGGTTAGGGGTCATTACTTACCCCTGGAGCAAGTTGTTAAAAGAGTTTTAGAGCAAGAAGCATGTGACCAAAACGTGCCGTTAGAATGCAATAAGAAGAGCATTTATAGTAATAAACAGGTCGTAATTCGGGGTGCAACTTTAAAAGCTTGTGGAAGTGAAAATTTTGCACTGTCAAAAGCCACTAGAGATTCTGTATTTGTTACTTTAGATGGGAAAATATTTTTACTCCGTGAAATATTTTGTTTAAATGGTAATATAGTCCTTAACTGTTCTGAATTTGTTATAAAAAAATCTGTGACGGGTTATCCATGTTCTAGCACAAAGTTTGGAGTGTATATGTTGGGATTTAAGCTAAGTAAGCTATTTACTGTGAGTTTAAACTCGGTTTTGTCAAAATGTGTCTTATTACCTTGTGACTACCCTAAAAAAATTCTATGTTTAACTTTGTAAGTTAAATTGTACACAATATAGTTAAAAGTTAATAAAATCGGATGTTTCTAAACCCCTAAGAATTTGCTTACTAATAATTTGGCTGTACAATTTGACAATCATGTGGGATGCATGCATAAAACCAAATGCTAGTTTGTTTGTATTAGCTGAGTAATACGCTGCCTTTTGACGTTGCGAATTCATCTAAATATCAGTGTTTCAAACATCTTTTTGCTGTCTGTTCCACGTCTTTCCCACGCATTTCTAACATTGGTCAATAAATAAAAAATGGGGGACGGTCTGCCATTTCCACAGGATTCCCTTACTTGTCTTCCCACGTGGAACCCACGTCGGTTAGACATGAATGTTCTGTTCGGGGTCATCCCGGATGGTTTCCACTACGTTGTCGTATGTTACATTTCGCTCGACAATTTTCATGTGAGCAAATTCCGGTCTGGATCTAACATCCGTTGCTGAGCTGAGTGTAAGATCATGGTGGCATACAAATATCTGGTCCTTTGTGAGTACCAAATCCGTCTCGATAAAATCCACAGGTTGTGAGAGTGCCAGTTTGAATGCGGCAATTGTATTCTCCGGCATTCGCGCAGAGTCTCCACGGTGAGCTACGATTAGTGGCAGCACTTTTGTGGTGGAACTACTGTTGTGTGGCGTTGTGTTTGAAAGGTTTTTGGGATTATTTTTAAAAATACGGGATCCATTTATAAATGAAAGTAGAGGGATTAGCAACAAAAAACTGTGACAAACCACCATTTAAACAAATATTAAAACACTAAGAGCCAACTTAATGAACTAATACATACAATAATACAATTAAACTGCAGATTATTTATATTTATGTAGTTGATTGTGAAAAATCATACCTACTCACAGACACAAACAATACAAACAATACAAACATACGTTAAAGTGTTTTATACACTTTAAATATTGCAGCAAAACTTATTCATTTGGAGTCTGCATATTATACAAATTATGGCAATTAGAAAGGTCTTATAGCAAAATAGGTTGGGCTGAAGTTAAGTTAATTTCGGCTCAAGTTTGGAATTTGGAATGTACCATCTAACGTTCCCCAAGAAATAATACTTCTATTGAAATCTAAATCCCAGCGACCATTCTTACAATTCTTATTTACTACATCAACAAGGCTCAAGGACTTCCAATTTAATTTTTAAACTCTTTTGTGTAAAAACACCCTTAATTCTTTCCTGACGAAACCTTCGCCATTAGCTTGAAGCTCGTCAAGTCACAAACGATATATTTTATTCTCTGTTGTATTATCCGCTGGTGTATATATTTAGAAGCTAGAGCTCGTAAAACCAATAATCTGGGTACCATAAAATCAAGCAGAAATTAAGACAGTACATAAAAAATATAATGAATTCACGATCCGACATTACTTGACTATCATTAGCTTTAATGGGCTTATTGCTCAAAAGAGCTGCGTGACAAATACAGAGTATATGTCGCTAATTGCACACTCATAAAATGACAATGATTAATTCTTCAATAAATTAGCCAACTGCAACTTCTTTATGAGAGTTTGCTTCTTTCACAATCTCGCTCCCATATGAATAGAAAGTTCAATGAGAAACTTGAAACCCTTTCAATTGTTATTTACAGCATGGTATAAAGGATTTCAATGAATCTTCAACAACTCAATTGTGCATTCGTATGTAAAAATACTTCCGAAAATTTATAACCCAATTCCAAAAGCTTCAGATTTTGAAGCCACATCATGACGGTTCCAAGCTAAACGGGTTTAAAAGAAAACTTTCCATTGGTACTCCAAAGAGCACCACGAAAATATTATAAAGATGATACAATCTAGCACTGTGAGCTTAGTTTGAGACAAATATTATGCAAACAGTAAACTAGCCACCGGAAAATTGAGTTACAAGATCAGGAAGTGCTGCAATCAGGTATTCATAAATTTAATTTTTTTAAATTAAGATATTTTAAAACATTTTTCACTTCATACAAAAGCCTTTTCTAATCTAAAGCATACTTCGATGAAGCTATCAGAAGAGCTTTGATACTTATTTGATTTGTGATAGGTAAAGGTAAACATTCAGGAATAATGAAACTTTTGGCTAATTACAATTGCGTGGGAAGCATTATGCAAAGTACCCCTTACTCTAGTCGTGTGCAACTTCTTTACATCTGTTACATCTGTCGCTAACAATTACCACACCGAAATTTATAAATTATGTGGCCAAACTATTAATCCACCAAATTGTGTACTCCAATTTTCCATCCTGCACAAGCTAATAATATTTATAAGTCATTTAAAAGTAGTGTCTTTACCACAATCATTCATAAACCGTTTCAAATGGAAATTGCATCGTCAATATTTAAATCGAACATAAACGAAACCATTGAATGACGACATGGCTTTTCTGATTGCCGTTATCCAGACAGCTTGAAAGTTAAACGTTTAAGCATCTAACAAAATCATGTTGACCGAAAGATCAAAAGCATTGTTGATAAAGTTTAGTGGTGAAAGTTCATCCAGGTAGTTGAGCTCCCCAAATTT
The DNA here is from genome assembly GCA_001718145.1 of Orchesella cincta. NCBI lineage: Eukaryota > Metazoa > Arthropoda > Collembola > Entomobryomorpha > Orchesellidae > Orchesella > Orchesella cincta. Next base: position 18,344 of record LJIJ01001257.1, read on the forward strand.
GATTTTAATATAAGGACAAGACTTATAAAATCTTTGTTTCCATCTATACTCAAACCTTGCAGATTTGATTGCACCGGGCATACTAATTTTAATTAGCTTTTCTGAAACTCTTTTAGATTCTGAATATACTCCAACAAGTCCACCAACCCCAACGAGGAAAGCCAAAGTCGTCATGAGAAAAAGATTGGAACAAAGAAGCAGCAAGACAGCATTTTCTGACGACCACTGCAGAACCACAAGTCCTGTGACACTGACTGACATTAGCATCGTCGACGTCATAATTGCAACCAAAGAGATGAAGCCAAAATCTGGTTGATGACAGTGCTCAAGACTTGAATTCTTCGATACGTTAATGTAGTTTTGAAACGACAGGCAGTTCGAATAGACTCGTCAAAGAACCTTGAGCCGAAAATAATAATAAATTTAAAAAATCGGAACTAGTATTATTAAAAGGGAAGTACTTACGTGGTCAAATGAAATCGCAGGCTGATTGTGCACAGAATGTGAAATCCTGCTACGGCAAAAGAGGTTGTATGTAGTCCAATCATCCACACCCAGCAATTAGCAGCAAAAACAAGAAGTTTTAATGCGAAACCAAAGCCAAGTTTCAATGAGCTATGAGAACATTCCCGATTATCCAAAAGAAAGCAAGCGAACTATTGCAGGGAAGAAACCAGTGGAATCCAAACACGAAAACGAACCCATTGATTCTCATTAACACGTTCATAATTCGTGCAAACATCAAATCCATTTCCAGCAAACTTTTTTCCATTCCGATTCTACCATCGTGGCTAAGTATTCCATTGATGAATAGAATTATTTCTGAGGAGTTACGTTTGCAAAGGTGTAAATAGTAGCCTTCTGACAGCATCATAGTAACACCCAATCCTTCCAGGACGTTTGAAAACACTGAAACCACTTGTTTTCCCATTAGCATTCTAAAGGCTACTTGGACTAAAACCACAAGCGTGAAAAAATTATGTAGCCGACAAACGAAAGTGACTTTTAATAGTTTTGCCTTATTAGTAACACATTCCATACGGGCAAGGCGAGGATTCCATTCAAATGGAAGTGTTTTCATGGTGGCAGCAGCTTTGTATAAATCCAAAGACAAACTTATATTCTCTCGCAACATCTTGCAATCAATTGGTTTTTACTGTTAAAACGTTTCTGCTGTACGGTTTGCTTGCGTTATATGAATGCTTCAGTCTTTTACGGAAAGATTTGTCGGAAGAAAAATATTATTTGTCCAACGAAACTAGTCCAAACGTTTGTCATGTTTTCACGAAATCAAGGGTTATATAGTTTAAAACCATGAGTATTAAAAAAAGGTGATATGTGTATGGAATGAGAGCAGCGATGCCTGTCAGAAAGGGATTGCTAGCAAACGCTAAATTGACACGTTATATTTTTTGCAGGAAAAATTCTGATTATGTCACCTATTGTCGAACAAAGCCACTATGTTTGTTTGTAATAAATAAACTAACTGGAGCTGTTTTCGATTTGTATAGAACTTTCCGTGTAGTTGGAATTATACGATGTTGATCACAAACTTCAGAACCAAGCCAGAGACAAGCCCAGACGTTTGACGTTTTGAGTGACCCTTGAATATTTCAAAACCTGATCCACTTGATTTTTGCCTTGTCTAATTGAGTATGCACGGCATGGAAAGTATCCCGACAAGACAAAAACTTTGTCCTCGAATTAATTTGTGGTTTGAAGCGGGTGTCTATCCCACATAACTATTTGTTTTTCTCGTTTACTGCAAAAAACAGTATGATCAAATTAAAGTCACGAATTCCACTATAAAATTAGGCAGATTCAAATTTAAGATAAGACGAAGTTAGGTTTGCATTTGTAATGTATTTATTCCCTCCTGTTTTATTACACTTGCACTTGGGTCTTGTGGAAAAATAAATTCATATATTTTAATATTAAAAACCATTATATCTGTTGCTTAAGGGTGGAGAAGTTCTTTAAAAAACCAAAATTTAATTTCATGGTAACATTCCGCGGTAACAATTCCGCGGTAACGCGGTAACCACGTTACCGGGAAATTTTTGGGAACTACACAAAAAATGGGGAAATTGGGATCTATTCTGTACAAATGGTTACCGGGAAGAAAAAGTTTTTTCCATCAGCGTATGTCAGGTATGTCAGGTTGGTTAGTGTCAAAATAGCAAAACGCATTTTAAAAGAATTTTTAACAATGGCTTAATTCTCCCGTGAATATCAATTGATAGATATCCCCCTTCAAGATAAGCCCAACTGAATGTCGTTATTGTATCAACGTAAGAATCTATTGCGGAAAATGCTATTAGACGTTTCATAGATTGGGTGATCACGAGTCACCAAAAACAAAAAATCTGAATTTTTTCAGAAGAAAAGAACCCGGAAAGATTCTTGAAAGATTGTCGGTGGTGGATAGATTTTGCAATTTTATTCTTATGACAAAATTTCACAAGTTGGAATTGCTTTGAATTTAGGTTTCAATTTCTAGGGGGCAACTCTCAGGGCTATCTTTACCCTTAAAAAAAAGGTTACTCGTATCACGCTAGCAAATGAATAGTTTTGTAGGTATTTGTGGGTAGGTAACGGAAAAATTAGTGTAGTTTTTTTTACAATTGAGTTAATGCATTTTAAATGGGAATGTATGAAGTAAAAAGTGCATAATATTTTAAACCTGTTTTAAAAAATCGAGCATTATGAATTTTTACATTTCTTCCTTGTGCTTGTTTGTGCTTGTATTAAAATGTCTGGAGAATATTTTAACGTGTTATCATCTTCCGCCCTATGTGTAGAGTCTGAAATACAGGGGGACAAACATGGGTCTAATTTTGCAGTTTTCCTCGTTTTTTGACAAAACGTTTTAACCGAACGTCTTCAAATTTTCTACAAAAGTTACCTTTGAAGGGTGAGAAAATACGCTCACAATGTTCACATCACACGGCGTGACCTCCGATTTTAAAATCGAATTTGTGCCTATAATGTAGCCTACAATTGTTATGTCGAAATCCAGCTTACCAGGCTGGGGCAATATGGATCTTTGACACAGTGCACTTTAATGCATTTCAATAGGAGGGGCATAACTCCGACGTATTTTAACCAATTGACCTCAAATTTGGAACACATATTCTCCAAGCAATTCTACAGGAGGTTTTTGAAGGGTTTTTTGGAATTCGGAAAAACGCGCGCGAAATATAAAAAACAGTACACCCTTACGCAACTCCAAAATTTCGATAATAAAAAAGTTTGTGTTCTTGGCACATTTTTTGTAACTTATGTCGTACTTTGACTTAATAAGTAATGCTAAGCTAAAAATTAGGCTAGAAAATAAATCTATATGATTTTATGAATTCTTGGATTTGAGTTTTAAAAACATGGCTAATGATATTTTTATATTTCGCGCGCACTCACACCAAGCGTTGAAATTGAGCATCCCTTTCACCTTCGTATTAGCAACGCAGTACTTCTTCACAACTTGAGACTCAAATTTTGAGTCCTTACCAAACAGGATTTAGACGCTGTCGTGAGCGCCGAGAATTACAAGCTCTTGAGAGTGGACTCCCATCCATGCAACTTTTTTTTAAACAATTTAGTTATAAATTTATGCAAGTATTTCTAATGGTAATATTATGGACGGTGAAGTGCATCAAAACAGTTTGCCAGGTTTTTAATAATAACAGATCAGACTGTTTCTTATATTTTCTAAATAGGGGTGTATTGAGATTAACAGTTGTTAGGTTAGAATACAAACAAAAGCTTCATTTTTCTCTTAAGGAATACGCTGAATTACAAATCAAATTAATTTATCTTCACTAGAATGCAACAAATGGATACAATGAAAGGTAAATAATAGTAGATACGCACACACATTCGAATAAAATATCATTTGCTTAATTCGCCCTTATCCTCTCTACGCGTAGAATGAAGTAGATAATCACGGTAAACGGTCGATTCTCCAGTAAACCACACAGAAATGCGGTTCAGTTTGCTGCAAAGCTTCCAATAATCTTCCTTGACCAGTAACGTTCTGATTTTCTGCCCGTCCGTCTGGTAGAACTGTTCTCCGAAGCTCCTGTGCTCATTAACGTACGCTTCTCGGAAATGCAGAAGCTTCAATTCCTTCAGGGATGGAAACTTGATGAGGATTTTCTTGAGGATAACTGCCGACTCCAAATCATTCGATGGGCAAGGCACGGTAAACTTTGTAAGTTTTGGAAAACGCTTGTCACCAGCAATATTAGTTTCTTTGCTCGCTCGCTCGTTGCCAGGGCCGTAGGGTTTGAGATAACTCCACAGAACATCCACTTCAAGGGTTTTCAGCGAGTCGTTGAACGTATCCACAAATTGCATTAGAGTGCCAACGCTGGCATTGTCGAAGTGGGACGGACCAACTATTGAAATACGCTGGAGGGCAGGAAAGCAACTTAACCGAAAAAAGGTTGCGTTTGGCCCGTACATTTTTAGCTGTCGGAGGTTTTGGAAAGCAACAAGGCGTTTTGGGAAAAGTTCTTCTAGGGTTTCCGTTAGAACCCACATTTCCAAACATAGAAGTTGATTAGAATAAGCATCAAGGAGTTTGGTGTAAAACTTGCTCTGGTAATTTCCTTCAGACCTAGGCCCCTCGTTGTAAGAATATAGGATCAACGACGTTAGATTCAGCAACCTCGGAAGACGAACGGACTCGAGGATGTCTTCGTTATTCAAATCAAGTAATCGTGACCACAAAATCTTTAATGTTTTCAGGTTTGGAAGGTGATTCAGAGCTTCGAATAGAGTTTTTGTTTTAAGATTCACCGTGTACAATTCAAAGGTGGTGAGGAAATTTCCAAAGCTAGCCGTGAAGGCAACCAGACTTATGTTGGGTGGGCGTTGACCTTTCCTCCAATATCTATCGATGCGCAGTGACCTTGATGGAAAGGGATTGCCGGTATGACGCAAGATTGCTGGAGGACACCAAAACGTTGATTCATTGTCGATCATGGAGACATTCGGTCTGGCAACAACTTCCATTTTTAAACTCTTCTTTTCAAGAAGGTCATCAATAATGGTCTTCCAGGATGGGTGAACGAGCCGATACGGAAGCAGGGAGTTTTCACCAGAATCCAAGTTCTTCAAAATCATCTCGAGCATCTAAGATAACATATACTATGGATTGAGTTTCAATCTCGGTATTTTGTAAACTGCACAAAAAGTCACACTAATTTGAAACAATAATCAATAACTGCTGAACTTACTTCTGGAGGTAACTCTGTAATTGGTGACGGCAGTTCCGCTTCCGAAATAGCAGCATCGTGCATCTTCTTCTTCATACTTCTTGTAACGACCGGCATTCTGTTCCACTTTGGACCTGCGACTTGTAACCTGAAAACAATTTTAAAATGTAAAACCGAACAGTTGGTAATGGGACAATTATAACAATGACCAATGTGTGACAACAAATCAGCTCACAGTTGATATTAAAACTCCGACCTTCCTCTGTCACTCGTTTACTCCTCCAAATATCGATAACGTTGACCTGGTTTGTAATAGGAAACGAAATTGATGAACCTCCACTTGCTCAACAACTACGGATCACTGATACTCGACGATTGATGGTTAATACTAAAATACAATTACTTTGTAATACAAAATTTACAAACAATTGACAGCTAACAATCACTCACGTGGGGATTGGTTTGAGGATACGATCAACGACAAGAAAATTCGTTCTCTTCGCCTTTCTGGTTCATGTTCAAACTCGATCTTCACTCATGTATGAATGCATTAGCCTAAAGCCATAGATTTTAAGTGTATTCTGGCTGAGGCAGGTTCAAATTAGTCTAGGCAAAGAATGCATGTGCGCCGAACATCCACACTGGTCAATTGTAAGTACAGGTAGAGACTTGTATCCGTTGTTGATGTTGATTCATCAATTGTGTAATTTGGCGTTCAAAACTTCTGCCTGAAGTATAACGTTTATATTTTCTTAGCGGCAGACACTTACAACTTAAGGTATTAGTTGTTTAATTGACGATTTTATTAATAATTGAGTAAGAAGAAGCTTAGTATTAAAACATCGATTGTTTGTATTGTGAAGTTGAAAGCAAGTTCTCATTTTCAATTACTTTCGGGTTTTGAATGGTGGTTTAAGCTCTTAATCAATTATCACGAGAAAAAGATGGAGAACTCCCAGAAGAAGGTGAAGCAGGGAAAGGAGGATCGTCAAAATGAAGTGATGACTTCAAATGGAACTGTGTTGCAGTCACCGGTCACAACTCCAATGTTGGAACCCGAGGTAATCAATTAGTTTCATTGAAGAAATGTCTCTATTGATTAAAGGTTGATTTTGTTTTTCAATCCTTCATTTTCAGGTTTGGGACCTCGTATTTCAAAGTTTATCCAGCCCTGACCTTGTTTCCGTGATGAACACGTGTCCAGAGTGGAATCAACTATTGACGTCTCAAAAGACAACGATCTTGTGGCCTTCCGTAAGATTCGAATAGAGACATCATCAATTTTAATTATGGAATGTTAATCAAATTCGGTTTCCTGAGACGGAATTTTATTAATTTAAGGTACTTCCGTTGGTCATGGGGTACCAGGAAAAAGGTGACGTTCTAGCCTGCCGAGCCGTGACTCAGGATGAGAAACGTGAGATTGACCAATTGATTCAAAGGCATCGTACTTCTCCACTCGCCGCAACTGCAGTCTGCAATATGGTGCGTCGATTGGATTTTACAAATGAGTTAGCCCCTGCTCGTGACAATTGTTACTTTTTCAACTGCCGCGATACAATTGATCAATTCCTGGAAGCGAACAAGTACAGGAGCTACGAGGACAACCCATTTATAACTCGGGAGGTTGCCATCCACATTGAAAGCTTTAGAGAACACGGACCAGTACCGATATTTGCTGAAGATTACTCTTCCCTGCGGACGCTTCTCTCCCGGTTTGGGCATCACATCTGGCGCCTCCATTATTTCAACTGGGATATGTCACGCGAAGAGGAGTCGGTCCGAAATCTGATCCCGTTTTTACACTTTACGCCAAACCTGAAGGCATTGGATCTTTTTTTGAACGATCCGTTTAATGAGGGTGGCAACTTCAACCCGGTATTCCCTCCTTTGAGTCAGCTTGAATGGATGACCATTGACATAACTGAGGGAGACTTCATGAATACGAATTTATTTCGACATTATGGAAACCCGCTACAAGCTTTGACTTGCAATGGCAGTAACCTCTTAGTATTTATAACGGATGTGACGGAAGAAGCTCATTTGTGGGATTCCTTGCTGTCAAAAATTAAAATACTTCGACTTCAAACTGTTAACGAGTTAGCCTTCTTAGCCACTCTTATGGCTAATGCTGACTGGAAAATTGAAATGCTTGAATTGGATTTCTTAGATGTAGAAGAGGATGAAAAGGACGATCTGTTTGCATCGGACCTGTTCCAAGCCATTTGTAGCTTTCGTCAAAGTTTGGTTCGCCTAGAGCTCAAGTTCGATCTCGAGGAGTTTGAAGTGGATTCCGAATTCGACATCAAGAGTCTTCCACAAATGCAGAAATTGAGGACGCTTGAATTACACTTGGAATCATCTTAGATAACCAACTGGCTTCGGGATTCAATTGTTGCAACGTGTGGGAATCTACGAGAAATCAAATTCATTGTGACGGTTGAAGGGTTTGAGGTGGGATTTCAAGGGCTTGCGGAACCAGCATTTGAACAATTAGAGGAGTTGGAGAAATTCGCATTTAAGTCCATAGCCAGGAGAGAAGTGACGGTGTGAAACGAGTGATTACGCGAGCCAGCATTCTCGGGAAGGAGGTCTCTGATATGGAATCTGATTAATGTTATTTTTTCTGGTGCTTCTATGTCTACCATACTATTATAAATTGAGATTAATTGTCATGTCTAGATGGACATTTAAGGTTGTTGATTGGAAATAAGTTTTGTGGAGAATTTAATAAAATCACTGAAAATTATAAGCTGTAGAAATGCATTCTTAATGCTTTATTATGTCTCTAATGTACTTGGTGTAAAAGGCAACCTAACTCGAGCTCGTTTACCTTTTAAACTTGCATCATTGCATTCCTTTAGCTTTAAAAGTTTGAGTCTGTTTAATGCGCCAGTTTTAATCATTTTAAACTTAAATACATCAATTATGAAAATATTAAAATAACAAAAACTTCCTATTTACAATCAAGAGACAATTTAATTCGTTAAGTTAGTAATTAATAGTTAACATTAATAATAGTGTAAATTCAATTCAATATGTCTGCTATCTTCTTCCTCCGACTTGTCGTTTCAAGCCTAGTCTCCTCTCCGAGCGACACAGACATTTCCATCTGGCGTTTTTCCAGAGCTAGCCGACACGATCCTGAGACTCGGACAAGTATTCCAAAATCCGCCCCTCTCCAGCAGTTGGTGAACCTCTATTTCGTTTGTATTTTCCCCAAGAGCAGATAATCTTTCTAAAATCTTAATTCTATCATCCCGATCCGATTTCAACAGATTTTGAAGGTATTCGATTTCAGCTTCGAGTTCTTGCATTCGCATCCGAGCAGCTTCGAGTTCTCGCATTCGCATCCAAGCAGCTGCAGCGTTTTCATCTTCTGCACGCCAAATAGCAAGCTCCCAATCATTCCTTCGGATTTCCATAGCCGCCTTAACTTTTCTTTTGTTTTGCTGAGTCCAACACATTTGTTGGAAAAGCAGAGCCAGCCGTTCTTTCAGAGTAACGATTTCATCTGCATTTTTATTGTTTCCGTTCTCAAATTGGACCGCTTTTGAACTAGCATTTAGGCATTTATGACCATCCGATCGATCGATCCAATCGAAATGAAAAGGCCGAAACCGTACTAACTGGAGCTCTTCCAAGGCAGGAAACTTGACGAGAAAGTTGCAGAATACAATTTCTTTCCAATCCTCATTCGGATAATGCATTCTAAGCGTTTTTAGCGTTGGAACCTCAGATCCTGCTGTGATTTCGGGTTGGACACCGTCTAAATAGCTGTACATTAGTTCACCGCTGATCAAATCGGTCCAGTTGATGTCCAAAATGAGAGTCTCAAGAGTGCCGCTACAATTTTCAATGAAGGTTATCAAGTCTTCCAAGTGAAAACGGGTTTTCCGGATATTCTTCAACGACATGAATCGAAGCGCAGGGGTTTCGCTGAGGTTAAGAAACTCCTTAGTGGGATCAAAGATTTTGAGCTGTTTCAGCTTCCCAAAAGCAAACTCCGATGTAGTGGCAATGGAACAGGATTCACCACTGGGAAAGGAATGAGTGTATTCATGGCTTGCTTGAAGTGGTGGAAAGGGGTCATTTGATTGTATGTACAACAGCTCCAGTTTTTCAGCATAGGAGGCGATTAGCCACAAGTACAGAATATCAATTCCATCGCCACTCGACGAGCAGCCTGCCTCGACTTCTATTGTTGTGAGGCATGGTAGAAGTGGCGGATTTGGGAGAACAGCATCAAGCTCAATTCTGGAGGTGTTTTCTATTACATTCTCAAATCGAAGCCGCTTCAAGTTTTGCATTGGGGCAAGCATCAGGATGATCGTATTGATGGGAAGCTTTTGATCGCCGAGCGAGAAGGTGGTGAGGTTTCTTCCAAAGTTTGATGCAAAGGCTTCTAAACTCAACATAGGAAGGTGAGAGGCATCGATTTTAAAATCCCATGGATGCTCAGTTCGTTTGAAATACAAGGAATTGAACGGAAACGGGTTCCCATCAAGGTTAAATCTCTCCGGAGAGACGCGCACACCAAGTTGCTCAGCACCACACACGACAGTCATTTTTGGAAGACTGGAAACTCGAACGTGCAATCTTCTTTTCGATGAGGAGTCCACAATGTCTTTCCACTGGGAACTCACGAGACGGTAGCCCAACATGGTGTTTCTGTTGTCATCCAGTGTCACGAACTCCAAAACTTTGGTCAGCAACTGCAAATTATAAATTAATCAACAATTATTAACATTACGTCTTATTTTAGTGTTAGTAAACGTGTTGCATTCTCTTCAAACTGAAAAAAGCTTACCTCGGGTGGAAGGTCATTAATTGACTTTGGAGACGAAGGAGAAATGGCTTCATCTGGCGTTGACTCATTCATCTCTTGATGCTCCTCCACAGGAGGAGAGACAATGAGAGCTTTTTCTTCACACATTGACATTATCGCGAACAACCGCTCACCGTCAAGATAAAGTGAAACTTGACTGTCTTCTACTACTGTTCTACTCTCTACTGTTCCTACTTTAAGTTACTTTTGACTTTCCAACTTACTGTCCCCGGTTCCGCAGTTTAAAAAGTGATAGATGTGGAGTTGTGGTGATTAATTCATTAAATATACACTTAATTTGATTGATTTCATAAGTTTTAACTAAAACCCAATCAAAAACAAAACAAAAGTTTTCCGATTGCACAAACACAACAAGAGGAGTATGAATTATCAACTCAGGGAAGTCCACTTTGAATTAGGCGCGGTTTCTGTGAAATTGGGTTTGGTTGCTCTACGCTAAACCGTTTCGTGTAGCATCTCGTCATCAATAGTTCAAGGCTGTTGTGCTTTCACAGTTCTGTGAACATGTTCGTTCTTGTCTAGGAATGTTCAATCATTGTGATCAGATCAGCCATCCACCACAATTTCAGGATTATATCCCACACGCATTTCAGTATCTTAACGGATAGAAGTTTGAAACAGCATTAACAAACAAATTGACAATTTTATTCTTTTGCCGTTAGCATAAATTAGAGACTTGTTAATCCCTTATCATCTGTCAAACCGTTAAAGGACTCAAGAAATAATGGATTACAATACGATGGAGATTGATGTGGCATCTTCTTCGCAAGACGATCCTGTTGAAGAATGTCCGAATCCTATGTTGAATTGTTTGGTATGTCTAATTAGAATTTACAGTTTGCATTTGCCTTGCTCAACAATCTATAACAGAGTAATTTATTGTTCTATTAATTTTGAATTGCAGGTTTCAAAATCTTTTCGGTATGCTTTCCAAGTGAGGAGATCAAACGTATCGGCAGGTATGTCGGCTTTGGTGGGAGAGTCTCTTCCGCGATGGAGACGTGTTGTTGGAGTACGGCTGGCCGACGACATAAACGATGCGGGGCTTTATATTTGGAAGACTACCTAAAGGGTATTAGCGGAAGTGCTTCAAACGACCCATATCAATTCGAGAAACATCCCTATAGAAGATTCAAGCTTGACAAGGTTAATCTGAGCCTGGTTGACAACCTTGGACTGGGTGATCGACAGTGGGAATTCTGGAGCACGTGTGGTCCCAAGATGAAGCAACTGGAGATATCCAACTCGAGCTTCCAATCTGTTGAGGACTTTAAGGCAATTCTGTTTCGATTCATTCCTAAACTCCTCTGTTTGCATTTAAAGGACAACAATTTCCAAAGACGGCCGGTGGAAGTTACGAACATAATCGATTTGATATTTGGGTCCGCACCACCAGTGACTAACTCATTGGAACAGTTACGCATCAGTCGATGTGAGAGACTGAATCCATTTCCTGTCAGCTGGGTTCAGTTTCTTGGCGAGTTTCCCAGGATTAAATCATTGAACATTAATAATTGGCGTCTCCCAGCTCCACCTTATTCTGTTGGACAAGAACTTGTAGACATTTTTAGAGCAATGATAACCCTTGCTACAGATCAAGGATTATCATGGAACCTTGAGGAATTGGATGTTCTTTTCATGTAAAACCCTATAGCTTTGTTTAAGAAGGAAAGGAAGCATACTAGTACAATATTTAATTACTGTAAATATTTTTTTCTCAGGGGCGCACTCGTGACTCTGTTATCGAATATCTTCATTCGGAACTGTTGCAGCAGCTTCAACTCCCGCTGACCACTCTCTGCCTTCACATCGAGTACGAAACAGTTGGAGCACTCAAACCCATTTTGGAGACTTGTGCTTACACGCTTCGAAGCTGGTTGTGTACAGTGCCGGAAACATTACGAAACGAAGTTGTTCCCATCGAGGATAACGAGGAGGCGAGGGAACTGCGACGTTTTCCCTTTGGAGTCCAACTGGACACGCTCTCCGAATTGTGGTTGACGGGCAGGCTCCTCTGTAACAATCTCAACTTTCTCCCGTTCACCCCGAACCTGACTAGCCTCATTCTTGCACAGGACGTTGGTATGAATGATTATAATTCAAATTCATTTATATTTGTGATGCTTTCATTTTTGGGTTTCTTTTGAATTAATTGAACTGAATTTACAGGAAATAGTCTACTTGCCGCTGGATCTCATGTTTCAGGAGAGGAAACTTGGAAACGCATAGCAGATTTGCTGGAGGAACGACCAGTTGAGCACAGACCTCCGGTTGATGATGAGAATAATTCTGTGGTGGTATCGCTTCTTGATGAACTGACTTTTCCAGCTTGATCATTTGGTTTTTTCCAATCTAAGGAGTTCGTTGTGAGTGGGTGGAAACCCCGTTTACGATGCTGATGTAGTTGCCGTATTGTCAAAACTCATGCCAAATCTAAAAACGCTCATGTTGGGATTGGGAAATGACTCGTTTCGGGTGGCTTGCGAGTGCTGGAAACAGTTGGAAGTCTTGATTATTCAACCCTACAAGGTCGATCAGTTCGGATTAACAGGGAACGTTCCGTTGCTCAAACATCGGTTCCCAAATCTCTCCGATTTAACTAGTATGTTCCTCATTTAAAAAAATACTTCATCATTTCCCTTTCACGGTTATTCATTTATTTCTATCGCTCTTTGTTTAGATTTACGCTACTTTGGCATGGGATTCGAGAAATTGCTGCGAAACTCTGAAAGGAGTTTGTCTGAGGAAGCGATCCTCAACGCAATCTTCCCTTTGAAGAATCTTCAGGGTATTACCGCCTTTTACGACAAGAATCAGGTAAATAAAATCAATATTGTCCAGAGTTTGCTAGTTGGGGAAAGTTGGATGTAATAAAGTACCTGCGTTTTCGTTACTATAAATCTAGATGAGTATGGGAGTTCGTCGATTGCTTTCCAAGTTTCCAAATTCCAGAATCCATGCAGACGGAGATAAGCTTCGAGAGTGGAGATTTAATGGCGAAGAAGGAAATGAAAGTTTGAGCGAAGTCGAGTCAGAAGAAGAGCCGTCATCAGAGGAATATTCTGATGACGAATACGAGGAGGACTCGGGCAGTGACCAAGAAGAGGATGCTTAAAGAATGATTAGTTAACATAACGGTTAAATATTTTCAATAGAATTACTTTACTGTTCATGCATATTTTTGCAAGTAAATAAAAATGTTTGTTTGTTCACACGTTGTTAAAATGCCTAAGATTTGTGCAATGTCTTCTGGCGCCTCATTTGGGATTATGATGCGAATCAGTTTAGTTTACAGTCGACAAAAACTAGATTTTAACATACAATTTATTTCTATTTATTCATTTTTGAACACTAATAAAAACAGGTTATGGAACATCATACTTTCTGCTAAGGACTAAACCAAATCATAAAAATTACATGTTGCGTTCGTTCATATCACCAATTTCTATTTCTTATTGGATTAACTTCCCAAGTTTCAAAAATGGCCACTCCCAAACATCGTCTTTCCTGTTGTGGATTCTGGAGTGGGGAAACTTTGACAGCAACTCATCACGAACGTCAACGCTCATCTAGGTAAACGGTAAGGGTAAAGATTATTGACTCAAGGACTCCAAAATTAGTTAACAGCTGAAAATATAAATATTTACCTTATTCGTGTCGTAACACGCAGTAATTCCCTGCAGATTCTTCAAAGGGAAGATAGCGTTGTGGACTGACTCATCAGTCAACGTTCTCTTGGATCTACTTCCCCGAAACCCGAACCCCATGCCAAAGTAGCGTAGCTCTAAATAAAGTGAAAGAACATAAAATTAAGTTAGAATTAAGATCGTAAGCGAAATAGTTACACATTTGTTAAAATTGGAAACGTACTAGTCAAGTCTGTAAGGTTCGGAAACCGATGATTTAGACGAGGAATGATACCCGTCAATCCAAATTGATCCACGCGATAGGGTTGAATGATGAGCACTTCAAGCTGCTTCCAGCCCTCGCAAGCAACCCGAAAACCGTCATTTCCCAATCCTAACATGAGCGTTTTTAAATTTGGCATTAGTCTTGCTAAGGCAGCAACTTTGCTAGCATCGTAGCAAGTTCTTTCGCAGACTCCACTCATAATGAGCTACTTCAATTTGGGAAAAACTTGGTGCTCTAGTCGGGAGAAGTCAGTATCATCTATAACGGACAAAGAGAAGCAATGAACTACTTCTCCTTCCATCACTACCCGACGACGGTGTCCACGTGTTGCCCATTTCAGCAACGTCTTTGATATACGTTTCCAAGTTTCATATCCTGAAACGCAGGATCCAGCAGAAAGTAGACTACTTCCTGTAGATTCAGATTAGTTTAAAAGAAACGTCAAACAGCAATAACCCGATGAACATTACTTTGCGATTTTTGAACGGTAAAAGTGCTATATCAGCAGCGTTAGGGCGACTGCTTTAAAATTCTATTATTGTGCAAAATCCACCTTCGATCCACCTGCGATTAGCATAATGTGAAACACGTTCTAAAAACGAATGCGGTCAGAAAGATGCTTTTCTGCTAGACTATTCCAAACGAATGCTCTGATATCATAAGCTACGTGCAGCGGTATGCTATCGTTAGGGCCGGTGGCTCATATTGCTGTTTTGCCTTTGCAAACATTTACGCGCGCTGCTTTTATTGTTTTTCACTTCTTTTTCATTGACAACAAATTCATTTCTTTGATCTCTCATCTCAGCAGTTTTACTTAATACTCATACATAATTCGTTTCCTAACCAAAGTGATATCTACCAAAATGAGTAACTTTTCGGTAGTAGAATTTACCGACGAAGAGTCTGTGGAAGTAGTTTCATCATCCTGGGTTAGTGATAACTACTGTGTGTGGCCATCGGTCAGTGGTGCAAAACTAAAAGGATTAGTTCAAAAACATGCCAAACCTTCGGATTTTCCTAAAATATCTTGGAGTAACTTTACCAGTGCTCGGGTGTCTCGGTGCATGTGGTAAGAATCATCATCATATAACATTGTTTCAAAATGTCTTCATATTTATGTATACATAGGTGCCTAGCGTCGATTGCGAAACGTGTGGTGATTGTCTGTGTGCAGGATCTTACGCCAGAAGGCTGTTGAAAAAAGAGAGGGAAAGGCGGAGCACAGAACGCGTCGGGGATATTCGGGAGACAGTCAGCGTTGTGGGAGGACGACGTCCAAAAGTCGCGAGTTGATCGAAAGCGCACCTCTGTGTGGTCACGTGGTGTGTTTGTGTTGTGGTGGGGTGAGCGGAGGACTAATGACTCTAACGCTGCCTGGGGGGCCGTGGATATAGATCTAGGTGTTGCGCTCTAAGGATGAGATCTGAGCGGGTAGTCGATCGTGATGGTCAGTTCTCAGCATGAAATTATTGACGATTCTTGTGTGACGAGGGCGGATCTAGAAGCGGTTCGATTCCGGGTGGTAAAGGTGCGAGGGATTTTCGGAAGGGAACGTTGAACCTGCGTGAGAGGCCGCCAGGTGTGAAGTGTGCAAAATCAGTTGGGGGGGCTGGGTGGGGGGGGGTAAGAGCGGCAGTGGCTTGGATTAAGAGAAAGAGAGATGGATGAGTGAGCGGCGTTGTCGAGTGTGGTCGACTAGTAAGATTGATGGAGGGTGGAGTGTTAGGCGTGAAGAATAAGTATAGTATTCATATGTAGCGGAGGGTGGCGAGGAGCCAGGAGAGATGGGCTAGTCTGGACAGTGTTATCCGAGTGGAGCATGACAGTGGGTTTCATGATTAGGTTCCTGCGGGGGCCTAGTGCGGCTGAAGGGGCGGACGGGATACTCTTAGATCTTTGGGGGGGGGGGCGAACACTTGAGGAAACAGGGGGGGTGGGCCGATTCAGGAGCAGGCCAACTGGGCAAGTTTAGTTGCGGGGAGTTCGCGTCGTCTGCTGATGCAGCAGAGACCAAAGCTCCTCGCTGTTCAGCCGGCTCTGCTGCCTTGGAAAGACAGTGATTAAACCACAACGCAGAATACCAGGCTAACGGGACAATCCGCTGGCGACTCCTCAACAAACAATAAACATCAACACACCGGTGCGAGAACCCAATCCTGGATTGCCCACCAAACTCACACATTTACAGGAAGAATCAGGTGACGCCCGACGGGAGGCCGACTGAGAGGTTTCAAGACTCAAGTTTGATAGACGTTCCTGCTTCAACCCGAATAATTTCGATTTTGGAAAATATTCAGAAACAACAAGATCAAGACCGAGAGCAAAACAGAAGTGTGTTTAGTCAATTCAAATATTTACATAGTATTGTTGTATCATTAATTTTGTTTTATATTTGCTACAGAATTTCAGGAACAAGTTTTAGCCAAGCTGATAACAGTGAGACATGATTGCAACGAGCTTTTAAGTCGAAGTGCCCCAAGAATTGAAAATTCCGACTCTGTATGCGACGAAAAGCTTCCTGTTAATTCAGTCGACGAATGGAACTTGTTGAACGACTGGTTATCTGATAACTCCAACAAACTTAAACTGGTATGCGTGTATTATTGTTAAATCGAAGTTAATATGCCAAAAGTGACTAATTCGAAATTTATTGTATAGGCAAAAGAACTGAGTGTCACAGGAGGGTCAAGACCGCAAATAATTACAACTCGGATTTGCGAACGTATAGTTGCTTATGATTTAAGTCTGAAATTAACGTTTACGGGGACAGGAAAAAGAGCTACAGCTGGATTTAAAGGGACAAAGATTTTGGACCTTTTGTATTGTAAGTATATCTCAACCAAAAGGTATTGGTTTTTGAATTACGAAGATAAATTATAATAAAATTTCTATTTCTTTGCATTATAGCTGCTGTACGATTAACTAAAGGAGGAGATTTAACAACGAATAAGGAAATAGACCAATTTGTGCAGCATTGGCTTAAAAACGCCACGGACCGATTTGGAGGACGTCAAAAGCGATTGGACAAGAAAGAAAATGAAACGAACACAGTCACTTCGAACGAAGCAGCGAATTTGGCTCCAGGAGGAAACCGTATCCGCTACGTCCGCAGTGATAAGCAATGCAGTTTCTCTTTCAGAAGATGCAGCTATAAACAACAGTGAAGAAATTTTTGAAACTGATTTAGCTATAGATGACAGTAACATAGTAGCTAGTAATTACAGTCAGGGATCCGAAAGTGAATTACTTACAGAATCAATTGCTTCTGTGACTAACTTTTGTCCACAGGTCAATTATGAAGAAAATATGGTTAATGAAGAGGAACAAGGTAGTAGTGTTACTCCAGTTAATGTATTTTTAAGGCAATTTAGTTTACGTCACAACATAACTCATAGGGCTTTGCGAGAATTGCTTTGTTTTTTTACTAAAAGCTTCCTGATGAGAAGTTACCTTTAGATCCACGTACTTTACTACAGACTCCAAAACGTGGCTCTGTTAATATTATAGAGATTAGTGGGGGATCGTTTTCGTACTTTGGTATAAAAAGACACATTTTTTCTAGATTGATGGATGGAATGGTAGATAAAAATGATTCACCGTTCAGTGACTCAATGTCCAAAAGTTTTGGAAGAATTTTCTAACATTATCGGTAGGAACTGATGGAATTCCGATTACAAAGTCAACTCATAAGCAATTTTGGCCTATTTAGGAATTTTAGATCAGTCAGTTAATCAAGAACCGTTTGTAATTGGGCTATATTATGGTGCCTCAAAACCAAGTAGCACTGATTTTTTGATTGCTTTCGTTAGGGAGTGTGAGAATCTTGAGAGAGATGGATTTTATTTCGGGATGTGTTTATAGTTTTCGTATATCCAAAATCCTTGCCGATGCTCCAGCAAGAGCGTTTATTAAGTGCATAAAGAATCATAATAGTTATAATAGTTGTGAACGGTGTACCCAAGAAGGTGTTTGGGCTGGTAGGGTAGTCTATCCGTATGACAATTGTCGTATTAGAACCGATCAGAGTTTTAAAACTACTAGAGACACATGTCACCATTCTCGATGTCAAAATGTAATTAAAGAGTCTGTATTTTCCCCCTTGAAGGTTGGTTTAGTTCCCAGATACCCTTAGATTATCTGCATTTAGTTTGTTTGGGAGTGGTTAGGAAAATTTTCAGGCAATGGGTAAAGGGTAAACTACCACATAGACTAAAGAGTAGGGATACAATTATGATTTCAAATAGATTGATTTCCTACAAAAAGTTTTTCCTAATAACTTTCAAAGAAAACCACGCTCATTGTTAGAAATAGATAATTACAAAGGAACGGAATTTCGAACTCTTGTACTTTATTCTGGAGTAGCGGCACTTAAGGGTGTAATTTCAAACCGTTTGTATAAACATTTCTTATGTCTCCATTCAGCAGTGTACATTTTATTATCAACGAGCGTCTGATTTAGACTGGAATAATTTGGCAAATGCATTGCTGCATAAATTTGTCAAACAAGCTGAAAGGATATACGGTGTTGAGTTCATGGTTTATAACGTTCACGGTCTTTCTCACTTAGCAGACGATGCAAAAGTTTTCGGTAGTTTAGACAATGCTAGTACTTTTGCGTTTGAAAACTTTATGCAAAAAATTAAACGAATAATACGTAGTAAGAATAATTACTTAGAACAAGCTACTAACAGATTAATAGAAATGGAAAAGTTAGCATCTAACCACTTAAAAAGCCCTAAACGTCCTTTTAAACTGTCCACTAAACCCGGAGATAGTTGTTATTTACTTAAATCCGATAGAATTGTGGTGATAAAAAAAGTAATCAATTCAACCAATAATATGTACGCATGCCAAGAGTACAAAGGTAGAAGATGTGTAAAGGATTATCCAATAGACAGCGGTTTATTAAGTATATTCTATGTTTTTGATTTGTCTGGTATATTCAATATTAGAATAGCTGTAGTGATGTTAAGTTAAAACTATTTCGTATACCCTACGAATCATCATACATTTGTATTCCACTCTTGCATTAACGAATTTTTATGTGTAATAAATACCAAACTTAAATAAAATAAATAACTTACACACCTGTATTTTATTTTCATGGTTTTTGTATATAGCATATTTTGTACGGACAGCTTAAAAGTTGGTTATCAAGCGGTTTCTTAAGGAAACAGATACGGTAGTTTTTCTAATAGTATTCGGTACGCATGAGATATTCGCAAAATTATCATTCGGGCAGTCAGCTATTGTATACGTACGGAACGGAGGATTGTTTTGCGACAAAGTCGAACTTTTGCCGCGGGGTTATTCTAGTACTCAAATAGCATTCGGGCCGCACTTAAATGTTCATCGGGATATATTATCATATCAATTTGAAAACAGTAAATACTGATATCATATATATAAATATTAGTGGAGGTTCAGTAATAACTGAATTAAGCTTTGTAAAAGCAAATCAAGATACATACAAGCCATTCCATTTTGCTAATATAAACTAACTCTGACCTGTGTGTGGTTTCAAGTACTCTAATGAATACGAAATAGGGAAGTGGCAAAATGAAAATATAACAATTGTAAAGCTTATTACATTTTATTATAAAAAACAAAGCCACCCAATACAATACAAGCGGGTAATGTAGAATTGATGACACTTGCTGGGACAATCCAATAAATTGTAATTGGCATAAACCCAACAAATAATTATGATCCACGTCATTTTCGGTGGCCGACAAACCAGGAGTCAACCGAATGCAAACTCTAATTTAGAAAGCATTTATTTAGTTCTTTGGCATGTGACCGTTTCGTTTTTCAACGAAAGCAACCTTTTTGCTATTTACTAGTTATGCATATGGTTCACATGCTAAATGACATATCTGTCAGTTTACGAACAAAAGGTATACAAAATCATAAAGTTCCAGACCCTATTCATCACATATTTACATACATTTTGGTCATTTTCACTACATAGAATGAACAACTCCAATTATGTCAAGTATATCCCCTATCTTGAAGAATGTTGAACGTTATAAGCTTCATAACCCATCAAAAAAGTATTCAGTTTTTGTGGACTAGATTAGAACTGAGTTTTGCATACACAAAAATCAAAATTGAAAAATTGGTTTTCTCGTGGGAAGCAATTTTATCAAAATTTAGACCTCAAACACAAATCCTTTCGCTCCAGATAGGTAGGTACACGACTAACATGCAACTTGCTATTCTGTCGTTTTATTTATCCACACGTAAATTTTATTCTCATAACTCTCAAAGGAATTGACAAAAGCTTTTTCTGTCCTACAACGCTCAACAAATATGAAATCCATTCTTTTGGAAAAATAAATAAAGCGAATACTTTTACAATTAAAAATACTTAAAGGTTTAGCAGCTTTCTTTATAAAATCAAATACTTATTAAGGTGAACATAGCATTATGTTGACATGCATAAGCAGCGCGTCATTTTAATCTTTCGTCGCCAGCCTATGATTTTGTCTAGCAAACCGGATATTACGTTACTAGGCCTACTTACCTAAAATGACCGTGGAGTGAGCTGCCTGAACAAGTAAAAGTTACTAACTCATCGTCTGCTTTTATTTTACAAGTAGAAAGCCATGTAAAATGAACAGTCGTCTTTCTTCTAGAAATTTAAACTACTCATCCATGGTTAGTTTTTGTTGCCAACCGGATATTGACTTATTGATTTTGTAATTCCAACGCTAAAATATGACGTGTTCGAATTTGCGAAACTGAGGAAATGACGAGACAACGAAGAAGTGTAGGCTTGAACACACTCAGTTTGAATTTGCACCTGAGGACGTCTGCTCAATTTATATGAAACACTGAATTCCCATGTTTTAAAAAATTTCCCTTTAAATTTGTCTACCACTATTGTGTTTCTTATACCGCTTTTCAGTTTTAAGCATTCCAAGTGTGAATGATACATATATTACATTTTAACACTTCTTGCAACACTAAAAACATGACGGGTCACAGTTTTGAACACGTTACATTGATTCTGTTGCTTTCCACGTTAGCTCAAGTTCTGGAAACTTCTGCCTCGAATGCAGCTTGTTTAGTAAAACTATTTCCTTGGCTGAATAAGAATTGGGAGGATTATGTGGTGTACTTTTACAAACCCAACGGGCTACTCAACAGCGAACTAACTCCTGACATATCTCTTCTCACAAGGGTTACCAGCGTAACAACAGTCGATAATGATTCCAACGTCATGGACTCAGACAGAGGAAACTACAAGCTTTCAAAAACCTTCAACGTGGTCGTGACACCGCTTGACGATTTAAGCTCCGATATATGGTATCGTCTCAACATTGCGATTAAGGAATTTAGCGAAATGTTGGTTCCTTCCCGATCCTTGTTTATTTTTATTTGGACTAAAGCTGACACAAGAACCGCTGCCTTGAACCATCAGATCTCAAAATGGAATAAGAAGTTAATGATATTTCCTGCTCTCAAGCTCATTCTTACGATGTCCGAAAAATCAAAGTGTGTACCAAAGGACACTTTAGTAACCGTAATTTGTCACGAATACTGCGCATCCCGAACCAAAAACGTGGCGGATTTTGAGAAAGAGTTTCCAACCAAAGGATTTTATCTCTACCATCACAGTTTGTTTTGGAATGGTCAAGGAAAACGACTACCGGGAATAGTTCGAGACACACAAAACTTTATTTATAAGCTCCGCAACGGAGAGAAAGCTGTATGTTTAAGCCGGAAACGTCGCCTTCATTACCACTGTGTTGCAGAAATAATGTCGTTATTGGAAGTTGCTAATACACACAACATCACCATATCTCTGACAAAAAAATCTACCGCAACTAGAGAACGATACGGATTAAAGAATTACCAAGGTGGACCGGAATTACTTTACGAGTCCTTTCATATTTTCAACACTGAGTATTATTATTCCTTTGTAAGCAAGCTATCACCAGGAAAATTCATTTCCGAAAGCATAATTTACTGCCTGAGACCAGCCAACAAAGAGGAAAACCGAGAAATCGCTACATTTGTGATTTGGTACGAGCCATTCACGACAGGAATTTGGGCTTGCGTATTTTGTATATTTTGCATATCGATGTTCCAATCCTACAGGCAGCACCACCTATTGGAAAAGGTTGTTGTGCAGCTAATCAGATTCTGGGCTGGGATATTCGGAGCGTCCGTTCCTTCTCGGACTTTCATTTTAGTCAATTCACTGGCTTTTCTACTAACACTATATTCAAATGGATTTACCAGCTTAGTCACAGTCATGATTCAACCGAAAGCGTTTAGAACCATCAAAGAACTACTAAATGCTGACTACAAAATCATGTTTAATACAGCAGGATATGTTGCAAGCGATAGATCTCCCGCGGCAGAATACGGCGATGACTTAAAAGTTATTGGCTTACAAGTGGAGAAAGCTTTCGAAGTCGTAGAACTCAAATCTCTATCATTGAGAACTACACTAATAAAAATTATAAATAGTCGTTCAAAATTTGCCTTTGTAATACCGACACCAGGTTCAACATTGACACTTGCAGTCGCATCTGAATTGATGAAAAGGCACCAAAACTCAGAAGGCTGCTTTATGTTGCAGCAAAAATTAAGAAATTATCCAGCAAGTTGGCTCACTAAAACTGAAAATCAGATCTGTGTGCAGTCCACGTTGAAGAGAATCCGGGAATCTGGGTTGGATGAAAAATGGGAAACTTGGGCAGTTTGGTATGCTTTAACGGTTAAAAAGATGATGCCTGACAATTATACACCAAGTTCAGATGTTGTCAACTACCCGAAAATTCTGGCCATGCTTGCGATTTGGGGCACACTGATCCTCACTGCACTTATAATATTTTTTATTGAGACAAGGGTGGTTATTTACCAGTGGTTACTTTACCAGGCTCAGCAGACCGGCCGGTTTACTCAGAAAACATGCTTAAGCATCACACAACTAACCGCGTTTAAACGGTAAGTTTTTGCATTGGTACATAGATGTTAAAATTACATTCTTTAGAGTAAAAATTAAAAAATTACTTTCAGAAAAACTACTTGAAAATTACAAATTACAAAATTATTCCTTTACAAACCTCATTACGAAAGGATTAATAACACGGAATTACAGTTACGTATGCTTTTAAACTTCCTTAACCTGTCATAGATTACCTAACACTAACGAGTAAACAGCTGTAATTAAGTAGTCAGAGCAAGCACAACGAGATGGTGTGGAAACGATTGGTGTCCCATTTTTACAATTTCGAAAAGGAATTGAATTACACACATGCGACGGAATTATAAATCGATACCAAATCTTTGACTTACATCACGCTTATCTACCCAATTTTACGCGTACAGTCAACCATTCTATTTGTGGTGGTTTTCGATGGGAATAATTATTAGTTCACATGAGCTTTGTATAAGCTTGTTTGGCATTACGGCTTCGTGCTATTTGATTATCTTGTTTTTGTTATCGTAAATCGAAAAAGGGCTCAAGTAAAAGTGTCTTATTAAAAATTAGCCAATCTCGATTATGAATAATGGGTTTTTGAAAATTAATACTGTGTGGAGTAGACATCGCTTTGGTGACAATTTGTTTTGGACAGAAAAGATTTGAGAAAATCGAATCATTAAACGAAATTTGTGTATAATTTTTTTATCATTCAATGGTGTGATTTATGGTTTGACTCAAATTTTTGTCTTAATTTACGCAAACATTCCAGATGGTTTACTCTGAACATGTAAATAGCAACTAAAATATCAAAACTTGTTGTAGTCACTCACTCATTTTTTCGTACATTTTCAATCAGATTGTATTAAATTATTTAATTTAAAAAAAATAACGATGAAATTTGATTTAAGTAATGCATTCTCCATGTTTTAAAAGAGATTATATACTTTTTTGTAGCTGTTTTTAAATATGTTCGGTAGACAATGTAGACACACGTCGGATATTGACCATGACAAACCCAATGTAAGCTTTTAAAAAATCTACAAATTAATTATTTAATCTAAACACAATGCTTGACATAATGATATAACTAGACAATCATTTATCCAATATTTCTTATCTAGAGCTCTTAACTAGAGTTGTTAAATTCAAATGTTAAATGTAAAAAAACGCAATTTAGTATAAACCGAAATGGGGTGTCCTACAAATCCAGCTTGAAAGCTATTAGCGTGCTACAAAATTTATAAATACCGTCTGTAAAATCTCTAATGTTATATAAAGATCCAACGCATATGGCAGACCCTATAAGAGTTTATAATAATAGCGAGCATGTACCTAATTTACTATTTCTGACGCGTTTCTGGGTTTTAATTTATTTAGCTGTTATTCCTACCATCCATTTCTATTACATTGGTTCTTTGCCAGGGAAAACGAAAAATCATTAGAATATATTACGCAGTGACATTTTTTTCGAGACCAACAAAACGCAGACTTCCTTGGAATAGTCTGCTTTTTGAAACCACTCAATTAGGACTGGCATTAATTCTTTTTGGAGATTTGAATTACCCAAAAGTCAATCAAATTACTTCATTTCTCCAGATTTTCTTTGTGAGCTCATTGAAATTTTGAATAGTAAGCTATTTATTTGTCGAAGACCCTTTTTCCTGTGTTCAAACTGCATTTGACATTGCAGAAATGGATCGGTTTTGGGCCTTTTATCTTAAAAACAAGGCTCAACAGGCTGGAAGGTCTTGCCGTGCAGCAAAAAGCAAATAAACTACCAATGATGGAAAGTGGGAGCCACCACAGCTTTTTCTACTAAAGTTGTGGCACCACCAGTCGAAACCAAACTTCAGAGGAAACGTTTGACTGGGTGGAAAGTTTCTTCTTGGTCTATATCATGACCGTGATGTCTCTTGTAAATGCCCAATTTCTGCCTCGAATTGGTGAAGTAGCCGCACTCTTTAACGCCATGTTTCAGTACGAAAAGCAACGACCCCGAGAACTCAACATTGGAAACATGTCAATTCTTGAAAAATTATTCATAATCAACTTTCAGCTTTGGGGTGCAAGCAAATTTACTTTGCAACCTTTTCAGTCGGAGTTCGACGCTGGCTCAATCCCTGCACGTCGGCCACATTTGCTTGGAACTTATTTCCAGAATGTGGCAATCCAAGCAATAAAATGAGTTGGAGTATTTGGTCTTCTGCTCTTCTACTCTTCATCGTTGTTTCGTACTCGTGGATTCTGCTGATCTAACTGGATTATATACCATTCAGGTGCAGGCTACATCATTCCTCCAGTGTGTCTGTTTGGTCAACTACGTCAAGGACTTTCGTCTAGCTTTGCAGTCGTTGGGTGACGAGTACCACAAGGTAATTTTCCATTACCGCCAATTTCAACTGCTGGAGAAACAATATAACTTAAATCAGTTCTACGTGTCTACGTTCCGGTTCAGCTAAGCATGGCGTTAGCTACTATGATCATTGGGCTTTTTGGGCTTATATTCTTGGGACCCTCTACTCCCATTGCAAACCAGATGTTATTTGTAGTCTGCTTCATTGGCTCTATACAAGCCATATGATACAGTTTGGGATGTATGCCTTTGTGGATACCGGGTCGTTGATGGTTTTAGATTACCTGAAAAATGAGCTGATCCCTGGAATGAAGCACAGTTTCCAGGAATGAGGCGCGTGCTCAAGAAATACGTAGCATCACTATATCCTCTCAAGGTTCGCGTTGAAAGCGTGAATTTTGTAGATAAGCTCACGCCCATGGTTCTTCTGGATTTTGGGATAAACCAAGTTGTGAGCCTGCTTCTGCTCCAATAAAAATTGGGTGAGTCGGCGTTTCAGCTATAAGTATGAACTGCACTCATAATAAATATATATGCAAATAGGTGTTATTAGTTTAACTTTACAATTTAATTAAAGTTTTAAAATATAAGTATAAGTTAGTTTTTATGGTGGTATGCACATGCATACATTTTTACTGATTCTAGCTGCATTATAATAAGTTAGCAGTTTGCTTAATACATCAAACGTATTTAAAACTCGTTTAAAATAGGGATCTTGAAATGTTCACCGCTTTCAATATCGCTGCCTTAGAAGCAGAAGGCTTTTTACTTAAAACGTTGGTGGAATTACAGACTCCGCTTACAAGATGTGTAAGATAAACTACAGAACGCCGTTCTACTTACTTTAGAGAATCTCGTGCAGAACCGCTTAGTGATAAGTTTAATGTTTTTCAGGAGAAGCAAAAAACAAACTAGTGTCGAAATTGTTTTTAATTGTTTTCTATATTATTTTAATACTTTCACTCTGAGCCATTTTTAGCCTTGGTAGAGGTTGGCAATCGACTTTCTAATTGGTATCATTTACTTCCACCAAATCAAAATAATGATTTTTCTCTCGTTTTCTGGGACTCAATTTACAGTCGACGGATGTAATATTTCTCGCGTAAAAACCACAATGCAATATATAATCATAGACAATGAGGTATCAAATTGCGCAGATTTTATAAGGAATCCAATGAACACAAAATCTCAGTATGCCCTGATAAAAGTGTAAACGGAATTCTGCACGAGATCTCTCAAAGTGAGTAGACGGGTCTGTAGTTTATCTACATATCTTGTAAGGCGGAGTCTGTAATTCCCAACGTTTTAAGTAAACGCTTCTGCTTCTAAGGCAGCGATATATGTATCAACAGGTCTACCGCGGGCATTTTCGTTAGGGTGTACGAGTGAGTATTTATTTTATTAGTAGTCGTTGTGTGCATGCTTTAGGAATAATGAATTAAAATTTAAACCGTTTGTACCAAATACGGCAATAAATTAGTTTATAGCATTACATTACTTCTATTTACAGTTTTAATATTCCTTAAGCAATTTAAACAATTTATAACATTATATGACAATTATTTAGTTGATGAAATGCGGCAATAAAAAATTCGAAATAAATAAAACTGTTTAAATTCGCACTTATTAGCTGATGTAGGGAAACAATTTCAAGCCAATGATTTCCAATAGTCAAACAACAACAATATTTGTTCTGTGGGGCATGCTGCTTATCCTGAGCATAGGTATTTTTACCACTGAGGAATTTGTGGGGTGGTATAAAAGTGCACACTAATAAGTGGAATTTAAACAGTTTTATTTATTCGAATTTTTTATTGCGGCATTTCATCAACTTAAATAATTGTCATATAATGTTATAAATTGTTTTAAATTGCTTAAGGATATTAAAAACTGTAAATAGAAGTAATGTTAATGCTATAAACTAATTTTATTGCCGTATTTGTACAAACGGTTAAATTTTAATTCATTATTCCTAAAGCATGCACACAACGACTATAATAAATAATACTCGCACTCGTACACCCTAACGAAAATGCCCGCGTAGACCTGTTTGATACATATATCGCTGCCTTAGAAGCAGAAGGCGTTTACTTAAAACGTTGGGAATTACAGACTCCGCTTACAGATATGTAGATAAACTACAGAACCCGTCTACTCACTTTGGAGATCTCGTGGCAGAATCCGTTTACACTTTTATCAGGGCATACTGAGATTTTGTGTTCATTGAATTCCTTACAAAATTCTGCGCATTTTGATACCTCATTGTCTATGATTATATATTGCATTGTGGTTTTTACGCGAGAAATATTACATCCGTCGACTGTAAATTGAGTCTGCAGAAAACGAGAGAAAAAATCATTATTTTGATTTGGTGAAGTAAAATAATCCCAATTAGAAGTCGATTGCCAAGCTCTACCAAGGTAAAACTGGCGCAGAGTGAAAGTATTAAAATAATATAGATAAACAATTAAAAACCAATTTCGACACTAGTTTGGTTTTTTTGCTTCTCCTGAAAAACATTAACTTATCACTAAGCGGGTTCTGCACGAGATCTCTAAAGTAAGTAGAAGGGTTCTGTAGTTTATCTACACTATCTTGTAAGCGAGTCTGTAATTCCAACGTTTTAAGCAAAAGCCTTCTGCTTCTAAGGCAGCGATATTTGAAAGCGTGCATTTCAAGATCGCCTATTTTAAACGAGTTTTAAATACGTTTTGATGTATTAAGCAGAACTGCTAACTTATTATAATGCAGCTAGAATTAAGTAAAAATGTATGCATGTGGCATACCACCATAAAACTAACTTTATACTTATATTTTTAAAACTTTAATTAAATTGTAAGTTTAACTAATAACACCTATTTGGCATATATATTTTTATTATGAGTGGCAGTTCATGCTTATAGTTGGATTGCCTAGTTGACGCATTTTTATTGGATCAGAAGCAGGCTCACAACTTGGTTTTATCCAAAATCCAGAAGAACGATGGGCGTGAGTTTATCTACAAAATTCACGCTTTCAACGCGAACCTTGAGAGGATATAGTGATGCTACGTATTTTTTGAGCACACGCTCCTTCCTAGAACTCTGCTTCATTCCAGGGATCAGCTCATTTTTCAGGTAATCTAAAACCATCAACGACCCGGTATCGACAAAGGCATACATCCCAAACTGTATCATGATGGCTTGTATAGAGCCAATGAAGCAGACCGCAATAAAATCTGGTTTGCAATGGGAGTAGAGGGTCCCAAGAATATAAGCCCAAAAAGCCCAATGATCATAGTAGCTAACGCCATGCTGAGCTGAACCGGAACGTAGACATCTTGCTGATTTAGGTTGTATTGTTTCTCCAGCAGTTGAAATTGGCGTAAATGGAAAATTACCTTGTGATACTCGTCACCCAATGACTGCAAAGCCAGACGAAAATCCCTTGATGTAATTGACCAAACAGACACACTGGAGGAATGATGTAGCCTGCACCTGAATGGTATATAATCCAGTTAGATCAGCGAGAATCCACGAGTATGAGACAACAATGATGAGTAGAAGAGCAGAAGACCAAAGTACTCCAACTCATTTTATGCGCTTTCTGGAAATAAGTTCCAAGCGAATGTAGCCGACGTGCAGGGATTGAGCCAGCGTCGAACTCCGACT
Organism: Orchesella cincta; assembly: GCA_001718145.1. Lineage (NCBI taxonomy): Eukaryota > Metazoa > Arthropoda > Collembola > Entomobryomorpha > Orchesellidae > Orchesella > Orchesella cincta. The sequence continues at coordinate 47,268 of LJIJ01001257.1, forward strand.
GAAAAGGTTGCAAAGTAAATTGTTGCACCCCAAAGCTGAAAGTTGATTATGAATAATTTTTCAAGAATTGACATGTTTCCAATGTTGAGTTCTCGGGGTCGTTGCTTTTCGTACTGAACATGGCGTTGAAGAGAAGCTGCTACATCACCGATTCGAGGCAGAAATTGGCGTTGACAAGAGACATCACGGACATGAATGTAGACCAAGAAGAAACTTTCACACCCAGTCAAACGTTTCCTCTGAAGTTTGGTTTTAATATAGCTGGTGCACAACTTTAGTAGAAAAGCTGTGGTGGCTCCCACTTTCCAATTGGTGTTTTATTTGCTTTTTGCTGCACGGCAAAACCTTCCAGCCTGTTGAGCCCTGTCCTTTTAGATAAAAAGGCCCAAAACCGATCCATTTCTGCAATGTCAAATGCAGTTTGAACACAGGAAAAAGGGTCTTCGACAAATACATAGCTTACTATTCAAAGTTTCAATGAGTTTACACAAAAATTGGAGAAATGAAGTAATTTGATTGACTTTAGGGTAATTCGACTGCTCCAAAAAAGAATTGAATTCCAGTCCTAATAGAGTGGTTTCAAAAATTCAGGAAGTCCTACGTTTTGTTGGTCTCCGAAACAAAAAATGTCACTGCGTAATACATTCTAATGATTTTTCGTTTTCCCATGGCAAAGAACCCACGTCATAGAAATGGATGGTAGGAATAAACAGCTAAATAAATTAAAAACCCAGAAACGCGTCAGAAATAGTAAATTAGGTACATGCTCGCTATTATTATAACTCTTCTAGGGTATCTATATAGGTCTGGCCCATATGCGTTGGATCTTTATATAACATTAGAGATTTTACAGACGGTATTTATAAATTTTGTAGCACGCTAATAGCTTTCAAGCTGGATTTGTAGGACACCCCATTTCACGTGGTGCAGAATCTTTTGTAACGTTGTAACCAGGTTACAGGAAGAATTGGGGTGAAGCCCCAGCTCGTATACGGGCATTAAGTAACATGGAGGAAGTTCGGGTCAGGTTACAGGAAGATTTCAAATCCTTAAAAGATTCTGCACCCGTGCCCTATATCGGTTTATACAAAATTGGGTTTTTACATTTAAGCGATTTAAAATTTGAATTTAACAACTGTAGTTAAGAGCTAGCCCCATATGAAATATTTGGATAAAATGATTGTCTAGTTATATCATTATGTCAAGCATTGTGTTTAGATTAAATAATTAATTTGTAGATTTTTTTAAAGCTTACAATTGGGTTTTGTCATGGTCAATATCCGACGTGTGTCTACATTGTCTACCGAACATATTTAAAAACAGCTACAAAAAAAAAATATTGGATAAATCTCCTTTTAAAAGATGGAGAATGTATTACTTAAGTCAAATTTCATCGTTATTTTTTTTAAATTAAATAATTTAATACAATCTGATTGAAAATGTACGAAAAAATGAGTGAGTGACTACAACAAGTTTTGATATTTTAGTTGCTATTTACATGTTCAGAGTAAACCATTCTGGAATGTTTTGCGTAATATGAAAAAGACAAATTTGAGTCAAACCATAAATCACACCATTGAAATGGATAAAAAAATTACACACAAATTTCGTTTAATGATTCGATTTTCTCAAATCTTTTCTGTCCAAAACAAATTGTCACCAAAGCGATGACTACTACACACAGTATTAATTTTCAAAAACCCATTATACATTCCATAATCGAGATTGGCTAGTTTTTAATAAGACACTTTACTTGAGCCTTTTTCGATTTACGATAACAAAAAACAAGAGCAATCAAATAGTACGAAGCCGTAATGCCAACCAAGCTTATACAAAGCTCATTTGAACTAATAATTATTCCCATCGAAAACCACTACAAATAGAATGGTTGGCTGTACGCGTGAAATTGGGTAGATAAGCGTGATGTAAGTCAAAGATTTGGTATCGATTTATAATTATTATGCCGTCGCATGTCTGTAATTCAATTCCTTTTCGAAATTGTAAAAATGGGATAGCAATCGTTTCCACACCATCTCGTTGTGCTTGCTCTGACTACTTAATTTCAGCTGTTTACTCGTTAGTGTTAGGTAATCTATGACAGGTTAAGGAAGTTTAAAAGCATACGCAACTGTAATTCCGTGTTATTAATCCTTTCGTAATGAGGTTTGTAAAGAATAATTTTGTAATTTGTAATTTTCAAGTAGTTTTTCTGAAGTAATTTTTTAATTTTTACTCTAAAGAATGTAATTTAACATCTCTGTACCAATGCAAAAACTTACCGGTTTAAAACGCGGTTAGTTTTGTGATGCTTAAGCTGTTTTCTGAGTAAAACCGCCGGTCTGCTGAGCCTGGTAAAGTAACCACTGGTAAATAACCACCCTTGTCTCAATAAAAAATGTGCAGTGAGGATCAGTGTGCCCAAATCGCAAGCATGGCCAGAAATTTTCGGGTAGTTGACAACATCTGAACTTGGTATATAATTGTCAGGCATCATCCTTTTAACCGTTAAAGCATACAACTGCCCAAGTTTCCCCATTTTTCATCCAACCCAGAATCCCGGATTCTCTTCAACGTGGACTGCACACAGATCTGATTTTTCAGTTTTAGTGAGCCAACTTGCTGGATAATTTCTTATTTTTTGCTGCAACAGTAAAGCAGCCTTCTGAGTTTTGGTGCCGTTTTCATCATTCAGATGCGACTGCAAGTGTCAATGTTGACTGGTGTTCGGTATTACAAAGGCTAATTTTGAACGACTATTTATAATTTTTATTAGTGTAGTTCTCAATGATAGAGATTTGAGTTCTACGACTTCGAAAGCTTTCTCCACTTGTAACCAATAACTTTTAAGTCATCGCCGTATTCTGCCGCGGGAGATCTATCGCTTGCAGCATATCGCTGCTGTATTAACATGATTTTGTAGTCAGCATTTAGTAGTTCTTTGATGGTTCTAAACGCTTCGGTTGAATCATGACTGTGACTAAGCTGTAAATCCATTTGAATATATTCGTGTTAGTAGAAAAGCCAGTGAATTGACTAAATGAAAGTCCGAGAAGGAACGGACGCTCCGAATATCCCAGCCCAGAATCTGATTAGCTGCACAACAAACGTTTTGCCAATAGGTGGTGCTGCCTGTAGGATTGGAACATCGATATGCAAAATATCAAAAATAGGTAAGCCCAAATACCTGTCGTGAATGGCTCGTACCAAATCACAAATGTAGCGATTTCTCGTTTTCCTCTTTGTTGGGCTGGTCTCAGGCAGTAAAATTATGCTTTCGGAAATGAATTTTCCTGGTGAAGCTTGCTTACAAAGGAATAATAATATTCAGTGTTGAAAATATGAAAGGACTCGTAAAGTAATTCCGGTCACCGTGATAGATTCTTTAAAGTTCCGTATCGTTCTCTAGTTTACGGTAGATTTTTTTATCAGACGATATGGTGATGTTGTGGTGTATTAGCAACTTTCCATAGACGAGCATTATTTCTGCAACACAGTGGTAATGAAGGGGCGACGTTTCCGGCTAAACAATACAGCTTTATCTCGCGTTGGCGGAGCTTATAAATAAAGTTTTGTGTGTCTTCGAAACTATTCCCGTAGTCGTTTCATTGACGGCATTCCAAAAGCAAACATGTTGATGGTAGAGATAAATGCGCTTTTGATTCGAGAACTCGTTCTCAAAAATGCCCGCCACGTTTT
>LJIJ01001258.1:0-50935 GCA_001718145.1 Orchesella cincta
ATGAGCACGCTATGACACCCATGAGGCTAAACAGTATCGAAAATGAGTTACATTTTTACTTAAAAATGCAGTGTTTAATCGCTTGTATTCAAACATAATATGTCATTTCTGGCGGCAGACCGTGGAACCCGGATTGAACTTCTCCTCTTTAAAATACAAACGAGTCTTAGATGTGATAGATGTAAACATTTTGGAAGGATGTTCAACCGTGTAATAATGAGTGCGCCGCTCAAACGCTTCTGTGCCAATGGTGGAATATATGCTCTTACGATTCAACATATGAGTTCTCCGGTCATCGCATAGTTTCTCCCTTTTTCTCTTAGTAGACGTATGGTTAAGAAGACCTAACATTCGAGGGTGACAGAAGTATCCATTTACAATTCTAACAACTCTTTGGAGCTATGACATTCTCACTGCCAGTCCCCACGCGTTCCGGACGGACAAATTAGACAAACCCTCGAACACTGATATTCGCAATTGAAATCTACGGGGTTGGAGTACCTGATCCAGAGAGGGCCATCCCAAATTTGCTTGCTCGTTTATACTTAATGTTACCAAAAACTTATTAATATAACAACACGCTATTAAAACCCTGATTTTCTGTAAAATATTATCATTCTTTTTTTGCCAGATCTCTCGGAGAGTTCGGGCCAGTCGGAGGTCATTCATTATCTTGGTCCAGTGAGAAGGGGCATTATAATGGGTCAGTTATGGTGCTAAAGTTTGACTCCTGAAGATCCGAGAAATGGAAGGCCAACAGGATCAATGTTTTGTGACACGTGAGATTATTAAATAGGGTAGTGAAATTTGTTACAAACAAGAATATTTTGTATGTCGTATGAATCATAGCCCTAAAATGAATTTTATTGTTAAAATGCTTTAAATTTCCAAAGTCCATGTAAAGTGAACTTTCTACCAATTTAAAATAGTTTTACTAGTCATGGCAAGCGGTTTAGTCATTATAATTTTATTTACTACGCTACTGCACTGTAAAAATGAACACGAAAGTTTGTTTGCTAATTATTTTATTACGATACGAAGTTGTAAACGCAAATGTTATTAATCTGCGCTGGATCCCTGAAAATATTCCGTGTAATAAAACCTGTACGTGAAATAAAAAAGGGACAACGAAATTTATTTTGAAGTAGAAAAATTTAGCTAATTAAATCCAAACTTCAAGTTTGTTGCATTCAAAAGCTTTCAGCTTCAGTAATCCACATACAGCAAAAAAACACAACATAGAACTATATTGCTTACGTCCTTCATGTTTAGGGGTACTCTAGGACTTGATGAAACTTCCAAAGATGTACGTCCTGTTATAGTGAGTTTAGAATTTATTGTACATGTTGTTAAGTGTACAAAACATGCACATATTTGACACAGCATGTTGCATATATATAAACCATACAGTTTTTACAGATTTTCTATTTATTGTCATCATCCTTTCACCGCCATCATCAATCGATATCTTCCTAAATAAGTTAGAGGGGTCACAGCAAAGGTAGACGAAGACAATTTGTAGAAATACAGAAATAAAATATACACATGTACGAGTATCTGTACACAGCACCATAAAACTTTATCAAACGAACTGGAGTTGTAATGAAAGCAATCCTAAAGTCTATGTACATATATCATATATCCAGTTATTTTTTTCTTTTCATGCTTTCAACTATAGATTTAACAGAGAATATTACTCTTCGTAAATGTGCATTTCAGAAAAGGGAGCTGATAATGGTGCTATATCTGTGGGAAAAGCAACTAGGAATAGAACAGGTGTCAACTTTCCCAGAGCATACTTTGAAGAAAACGGAATTCTGGAAATTTCACTTCACGTCTCCCCAATGAACAACAGAAGAAGCATTTGTATATCTCTCAGCTATTCATACTAAAACCGTCTGTATATTTCGGTAGCTATTAAAGTTAAAATTTTCACTACGTTATACGCTTGTTCGAGATTTTGCCCACACACAAGTTGACTAATTCAAATTTCACACTATTTCGCTATTTCGAAGAAGTACTTCAAAGGTTAAGCTGAATTTTCAAGCAGTCTAGTTAATTATGGGACATGAGAGTAGTGTTCATTGTTTCTACGTATTTATAAGCAGACATTTGCCTGTAGTTAATTGTTCAAAAGCTATTACGCACGAAACTACAAAGTGCAGCTGGAGAAATAATGGATAGAAAATATAAAAACTTTTAGAAAAACATCTTAGGGTTGACAAAAGCCTATTTAAAAATTGTTGTCAATCACAATTTCATTTACACTGTTAAGCACGCAACCCTTCGTGACCCATGAATGTCCGCACGTGCTTCTTTAGATAAGAGAAACTTCGTTTGATGTCTGCTAGCGTGAATTCATGCATGCCGGAAATCACTTGACAATACAAAGATCGGTTCAGTAATCCATAACAGTATATGTATTTGCGACCTGGAAAATTGATTTAGGTTAAAAATTATCATAAATTTCATCGGAAACATTAATTTAAATGTACTCTATTATGATTAAACATTAAGCAGATTCGTCCAGTCCAAAACTCATAAGATAGCTAAGCATTTGCGACATTTCAATTTAAAACTTCTGAAACACTCGTGCTTGGCATAATATCGTAGAGATGTAAATGTTGATGAGCTCAAATTGTTTTACAAAGACCGTAAATTAATAGAAATTAATTTGTAATGTTAAAATAAACATTAACACGAAACAAATCTCGAACCGATGTACGATTATATGTGTTTATATGAAGAATTATTGATAGATTGCGCACTTCCAATACGAGAATCTACCAACTTTAGACGCAACCAAAATCCGACCCACTAGAAAGTTTGCTACTCATCAAAACCATCTTTCCCCTGTTCGAATTTAAACTTAATCCCTTTCTCCTACGGTTTTAATTCTGCTGCTCTGCAAGGTTGTCAGAGAAGTGCTGGATTTTCACAGTATGTAGTTTTACGGTCTAGCTAAGTTGAAAAGGTCTACGAAAATAGCATAGTTCCTCAAAAGTATTATTTTGCAGCTGCACATCATTTCGTAGTTACTGTGAATACGGAATAATGCAAACAGGGAGATGTTCAATTTCATTACCCGGATGACTACGTTGTTTGAAAACGGTCTGCTTCCTTCCCTCAAGAAACAATAATATTTGTTTTGGAAACAAGTGCGTGTATATTTAGAGAGGCTTGAAAAGTTCACAACCGGACCGGTGTGTTATACCCAATGAGTTTAGTTTTTTAATGCCTCCATAGGTTAATCATTCCTTATTGCTACTAGTTTGTCATTCTGCCCAGCAGCAAATTAGACGTTCTAAAACTAATTTTCATCAACTCAACAAATTTTATAGTCCAGAAAACCAGGTCAAAGCATTCCAGATGACACGAATGGCATTTTATTAAAATTTAACCTTAGTAATTCAAATTATATATACTGCACCAACGATAATGAGATACTAATTGACATGTTTTTAACACCCCCGGGCCAGTTTAATGAAGCTAATTTGATTATGGGTTTATCTGAACGATTCATATTACACGATTACTGATAAAGAGTTTGCTATTTGCTAGATCACGATCTAACAAACTCACTAAAATCGCCATTCCTTACTTCATGAAAAAAAATTAATTCACGTTTGTACGTTTGGTTCAGCGTGAAGTGGATCGGTTTTTAACACAGTTGTGAATATACTGCTCAAGAACAAAAACGATGCAGTTCATAAATTGTAAATAGAAGATTACTTTCATTCCACTTGATCATGAAAAAATGCTCCAATATTAGAAAGATACTGAAAACTTCCTCGAGCGAAGAAAGGGAGAGAAAATAGATGTGTATTTGGCAACTGTGAGAGTTGATGGGAAGTGCAACACTCTAAACTCTGAATCGACTGATTACAAAAAGGTTGTTTGGTGAATGGGGCACAGAGAGAGCAAACCTGGAATCCAGCTGCGCAGAGTTTACAAATTATCAACTAATGCCTCTATCTGAACTCATCCCTCATTTCATCTCCCTTTTCCCATTGTAGTCTCTACAATATAAGCTCATCTATTTCTAATAATATCACACTTGTGTACTCTTCTTTATTCTTGTCAAACCTTTTTTTATTCCCGTCCCCCTTTCTGCGGCAAACCTCTATAATAGGTAATATGCCCACTCATCCTACAAGGCTCACTCGTTTTCCTGTAACACCTTCATGCTGGGCTTTACTGATTCTTCATGCTTCCCCTTGTGATACAAGGCATGTGCCGATGCTCTCCTGTATCCGTATATATTGTTAGATTTGCATACGTTTTGTGAGCAATTCGATTCAGATGAATACGGGATGGATTGCTTGATTGCTTTTCAGATTTAAAATTTAAATCCGAGGCTTATGAAAACTTAAAAATGAACAGTGATATGCGAACTCGTATGATTAAAATATTAATAATGCCCACATATGTAGCAATAGAATGAATGCTTTCCTAATTTAGACAAGTGACTCTGCGTTTCGATTTTACCGTTGTGTTAGCAAAATGACTAGAAATGAATATATTAAGCAGTGTCACTGCGTTGTGGGCCCTTTTTAAATTATTCGTTGCTTGAGTTTCAGTTACCCTATTCAGGAAATAAGTAGTAAGCAGGTACACACTTTTTTGCCTGCGTCGATTGCACACGCAAAGTACCTTTGCTATTAGATGACAGCAAGTAGCAGTTTGACTTTGACTGCACATCTAAACCTTTTCGGGTGAAAGGGCTCGTGATATTATTTACAACAAAACATAAGGACATTCATTAGAAAATATGTTATTATCAAACAGTGGGTGGCGTACACCCAACAATCATACAGCACACGACAACTGCACAACTTTAGTAGCATGTAATAAGTGACGTGTTTCTCTTTGTTACCAACAAACATATAATAATGAGGAAACGGGTCAATTGACTTTTCCACGACATCTTTTTGGGCACTGCAGCTGCACTCGGTAATTTTTGTATGAAAACATCAAATTTTTGTGTAAACTAGACAAAAACATGCAACATTTACGCGTAGTTTTGAGGGTGGCGATGTAACCAGATAACGCTTTTAGAAGCACTTACTTTGTGGTTTGGTGATTCATCAAATTTCGAACATAAATCGGAATCCAAAAATTGTCCTCCAACACAATTATTAGTGATTGAATACGTCCAAAGAAGATATACCAATGCATATATAACCTCGTAACATAAAGCACAAAATACGACAAGTAAAACAGATAGTGTTTGTAAAATACCTTTTTATTACAAAAGTGTTTCTAAAAATAAAAATAAACATCATGATTAAGTCATCATTCTTTGTTACTTTTGTACAATACATTACTTCTTTTGAAAATCGGCAGTTTATCGCAATTCTGCCAGATTTTTATCTTTCATTGAAAGTGAGTTTGGGATTGGTATCTTTTTATTAATAAAGTATTGCAACCATCGTTTTGTGAAGTCAAACCTTAAACGGAAGTGTACCAGTTGACATGCAATAGAATTAAGGTTAGTTTAAAATCTAAGCTTATTCCTCCTTAATGTCTTTTGCTGCCTGTTTCCAGTTTTATTTACCGACTGAGCTAGAATAGATCAGTTGCTTACTTACATGCGTCTTTCTTTTAAAGAATTTTACGTGTTACACTGAAGCTCACATTATTTATGAAATTAAGTTTTCTTTGTATACTTACTTATAAAACGACTCAAAATCATGAAGCATGAAACAACCATTTCATGTCAGCAATGTCTGAAATTATTGCTAAGCTGAAAGCGTTTCATGACAAACTTTCAACCCCGCACACGCACCGCACCGAAAAAACAAAACACATCCCCTACGTTGCATGACTGAAATCCTCTGACAAAGCAGTTCAATGTTGGCACCTGGAAATGAAAAACCTGATACCACACTATATTCATTTCTCTTTAAAAATGCAATGACGATCATATTATGAGCCCACACTTGAAGCATATAATCCGCAGGCTGTGTTTACAGCTTTAAACTTTTACCACAAATAAGTTCATGCTATTTACTTTCTATTTATATGTGCCCTTTTTTAAGTTCCTCAGCTGCAACATATAAAACAGTTCTGCATCAAATTGATGTCCCCATGTTGAATTGTTGAGCCCTTTGAGATGAGCCTGGACTGAACTAGCCGCACTCACTCGTGTATGTACAGTGCAGACACTTTCATTTTAATGATTAGGGCTATAGTAGGGTAGTATTTTCATATGATTTTTCATTGCAACTCGATCCGCTAACCAGTCAATCGAGTTGGAGTTGACGTTTTGCTATGGATTTATGATGAGTTTTCTGGATACAGAGTACGTATGAATGTGAAAGACAAATTCTACAGGCGAAATTAGAAGTAATAATTTGAGGAAAAATTTGAATAACTTTGCTAGTATCATTGTGTTAATTATTTATCATTTTATGTTGTAATGTTTAGGATATTGTCGATGTTCATTGCCAAAAAGAACGGAACCGGGTGGGACTGTTCAACCCTTCATTCATGAGCCTGCAGAACGAATCTAATTTGTCACGGTATCGACACGTGTGAAAGAGGATTAACAACCCATCCTGGTACATCAGTACATTTATAGATATTTGAGCACTTTGTAATATCTAAACTGTAGTAATCTTCGAACCTTTATATCCCATTTGTATTTTTTCTGCATCTTGTCTGAATGACTGACCACTTTGAAACGATATCCACAATTCCTTGCAATCAATAGTGAGAAATGCAGCAGAAACTTGTATAGAATGTTAAGAATGCAAATATGACAAAATATGCCCAAGTTTTCCATATCACTTATAAGAAATCCTGAGCTATTTTAAACTATATACTGGGAACATATGATATAATTATTATAATATGCAGAATTGTCTAATTAAATGAATCATTTATTAGCATATGCATGCATTATAAGGTGCAGCAGCCAACTGAGTTTAAGTATCAACTTTCATCTTTTTATGCAAATTTTGAATAAATTAAGAAAACGTTCGGATAAACTTTCACTTGGCAATTTGATTTATTGTGTGATCTATTTTCAACTATTACAATATTGCATGTGGGTTAACAGTAAACAGTGAGAAACCGAACCTATATTTACTATATAGAACAGCACAAACATGGCGATAAGAATCATAAAATAGAATAGAGTGTGCATCATTTATAATATATAACAATAATTATGAGATTGACATTACTTTACCTAACATATATTGGCCCACGCTTGCCTTATATGGACATATTAAAAGAACGTGCAAACGTTAGAACTTTGTAGGGCTCTCTGTACCTAAATAACAGTTACTCAGTATTAATTTAATGTCAAGATTAATGCAAGACACATTGACATATAGTTTGATCCATTTTCAATGACACAGTGAAGGCCGCATTATAATTAGAAAATAAATAATTAAAAACATCATAGAAAATTCATAAACATTCCATTATTGTTTTACATTTCGCATAATTCTTTTTTTTTTCTCGCAACGAACAAGTTACCTCAAACTAACTAACTCTTTACTCAGACTGAAAATAAGTTTTGAAACACTTATGTAATTTATGTAATATTTATACTATATATATATAGTCCTTGTCAGTCAGCATATTTTAATGTAAAGCACATTTAATAGTTTTATTGTATTGCAGCGTATTTGGTTAATGTTATTTTTAACTTTATGTCCAAACACAATCTTATTTTAAACAGAGGTTGACCAATGTTACGATGTCTTTTGGTTGACGATAGTGACATCATTTCTATCCTTCAGCGGTTAGTTGCACCACCTTGATTTGCTGAAGTGCAGTTTTCATTTCGTTTAGATAAGGTTAGTTATTAGATTGCATAAATATACATGCCACAGCATATTACAGCATTTTATTCTAAAAAACTTCCAGAGGGGAATTTCAGTATAATTTCGCAACGATTCATAACAAACAAGTTTATAACGATTAAATCATAATTTCGGAGTTCCGTAAAAACAAACATTAACACCTACACAACTTAATGCACGAACGTATATAAATTGATCTCCAATTGCATGTCTGCAGTATATTTCTATTATAATAACTTTCAACTACGAATTGTGGTTAGGATTATCAATTCAGAGGATTCTACTTTTTTAAGCCGTACAATTTTACATTTTCTTTACTCGTTAGTAAGCGCTGTTCCTTCATACCGTTATGGGAAATGATGGAAACTATACATATGCAGGGGAATACTTAAGCACCAGAGGACAATACCCATTTATGTTTACAGTTAACTTTTAACCTTCAACAACTGTTTGGCTTATCAATTAAACTACAACTCAGGTCATTGCCTATTTTTTATATAGAGGTTGCCCAAGTGTTTCAATTGAACACAATGTGAGCCGACAAATGAGTGGAGTCTGCTCTCTTAGGAACAGGTGGAGGTGGTCTTTTCTGTCTCAATTCAACCCCCGGATACTGCTTAGAATTGGCTGACTTTCGTCCTTCAAAGTTTTCATAAATGACTACACTATTAGAACTGGAATTATGTGACATTGGAATATGATTTACTTGCTGATAAATTGCATTAGAAGAATTTGAAGATGATGTACTCATGTACGAGGCAACTCGTTGTGGAGGAGCAGGCTTTTGTCCCACCGGAGGAGGACTTGGTCGATTATTCGATTGAGGCATTTTTCCCATATTCCCCATTATTGTTCCATAGTGCTGACTAACCCATGCTTCAACGTTATTCAAATTAGAATTTATGACCGGAGTTGGAGCTGCTGACTGGCATGGGGCGTGGTTGTTGTGATAGCTTGGACTTGTTGGAATTACTGCAGGATGCATTTGTTTTACGTTTAGTTCTTCCATTACTGGCATTGGTGGAGGAAGAACATCATTTTCCTGCCCATTGGCAGGCTCCACTCTGAACCCAAGTATTTCATGTGGCGTCGTATTTTTATCAGCATTGCATTTTTGTGCTACTTGCCACTTTTTTTGCATGACTCTTTGTAAATCTTGTAAAAAATGCTGGGGAGGATCTTCCAGCTTTTTTGGACTAGACGATGATTGTGTTGAACTATTATCGCATATATTAAAACCTACTCTCTTTTGGCCGCTTACTCTGTTCCCTCCAGTCACACCATACAAACTTTCTCCGAAATTTTCTTTTCCAGAAGGCATTATTTGTCTTGTGCTATCGTTGTGTCTATTCTGTTGAAAATGATACTCCTCTTTTGGCTGTGTAAGTGTTGGTGCTCGTGCAAGATTTTAAACAACTATTTGCAATTATTGTGTTGGAGATGGCGTTGGCGTTGTTCGAGTTGGCCACTATACTATTGTCATTGAGGGGAGGAGGTGGGGGTGGAAATGGGATAGGAACTGAGTTTAGAGAGTTTAGTGATTCTGGTTCCGAGTTTAGAAGTTCTGGAGGTGGAGGAGGTAAATCTTCTAAATCAAGGGAGTCCATAGTTTCTTCTACAACAGGTTCTGGTGCATTAGTAGGTTGAGATCTTGTCAATGTCATTCCTGTTGGAGGTTTCACTTGGGCAGACTGCCCAATCTGAGATTGAGTTCTTTGATATGAGACAGAATCCTTTGCTGATACGTGGATCTGAGATACTAAAGATGAACTAGATGATCCGGAACTGTTTCCGCTTAGGCTCCGTTTTCTTTGTAAGGTGACGGTGCCTGCTTCTCCAGGCACTGAGCTTACGTTGATAAAATCTCCAACAATAGATCTCGTATTCATTGTCAGTGGAATTTTAGGTGTGAGTCCTGCTGATGGTTTTCGCTTTATTGTTCCACCCATTGGACAGTCGCTTTCGAAACCTTCTTCTTTTGGCAGCGGGGGAGGTGGAGGCATCTACATGAACAAAAAGCACAACTTGTAAATTGTCTTGTCTTCTAACCAGTTTTTTATACCAGTCAATACTATCCAGATCGATAAACTTACGTCAGCAGAGTTGGCAACTGAATATGACTGAGCCGTCGACTGATAGCTTTCCTGAGAATAGCGACGAGTGGATGCTTTGTTGATGGAATTGTTATCTGCAGTAGATATTACTAAAGGATTGTTCGTTTGCTGTGGCATGGAGGCGAGTGAAACACTTCGACCAAATCTATCAAGATCTTCATGAGCCATGTCTTCCATGAGACTTCTATAGTTGTCCCAAAGTTGTTTGCCATACTGTATAAAAAAATCAAAAATTGCTAATGATACTTGCAATGCGTATAGTTATATAAATGAATATAAAAATGGGAATGCCTACCTTTGCTATTCTAATTCCAGCCATCCACAATCGGAGCGTGTCTGCATCCTCAGCACAGAGATATTTCATGTGTCTGTGAGATTTGACTTGCAATCTAGCAGGCTTCAAAGCAAACCCGAATTCCGTCGGGGATTTGAATTTTTTCTTCCAGCCAACTCCTTGATAACCCTACAGAGTAAGCAACAAGTAATGCATTATTCCATTCTAGTTTGGTTTCTTTCATTAGTATTTGAAAGAAAAAGCTGACTCGTCTGGCCAACCTGAATATTATGATCGATGGTTGCTAAACAAATAAGATCTTTGGATGCATTGGCATGTGTTCGTCCCTTGGGGCAGTAGTAAATCCCGGAAGCCCGCAACACGAAGGGGAACTTCTTCCAAGCTTTCTTCCCTTCCGCTTTAAGATACAAGAAACTTTCAACTTCCGGAACGCCAACACCATGTGCAAAGAACTCTTCAATAAGTCCATTCTTCGTATGTTCATCCATGCAACCACCGGAATGTGAAACCCTTGTTTCCAAAAAGTACTTTTGAGGATTTACAAACATATCATATTTCTCATTCTTTTCAACAAAGAGAATCTTGTTCTTCGAGTCCCTGGTCCACATTAGTAAGTTTTCAACCATGTTTTCATGATCCTCATATATCCGCTCTGAAAAAGGAAACAGGAACATATACACATCTGCTTTTTCGTGTCATTTCATTATCGAGATTTCATCAATGATATAGAAAGTTGGCAATCCGCTTCTTTTCCATTCATTGCGGCGCCACAATAGACTCTATCTTTTTGGCTGTCACATAACGTACCCATATGAAGATGTGGTAGATGTTCTACCAATGTCCATTTTTGGGACAGTTGAACATGATTCTTGTCAGCTAATAGTGCAAGAACACGCCCGCAAGTCATCGACTCCTCCACCATTAATGCTTTGCTACTTCCATCTTGAGTAAACGCCTTTACATAAAGTCTTGTCACGCTTGCAGCTCGCATCTTCTCCAAAGCCACCCTTATTTTCTCCGCCTTTTCATCCTGTTATTAATTATAAAATGTTCTCGGTTAATTAGAATTCATAAAGGATGCAATTTAAGAAGCATGAAGGCGATGACTCATTTTACACAATGGCTAATGATACAACAGTAATTATTTATACAAAAAAATAAGAAAGTCCAATTAAGCAGGTATGTTTGAAAAAAACCAACAATTGCGGGTGTGGCTCAGCAAGCGTTGTAAAATTATTTTAAATCGATACTGTGGATCACTACAAACACAAAATCTTTGTTACTTACAAGCACCCGTGTTTCGAGCTTTTGGAGTTTTGCAGTGACTAAATCAGCCAACTACATACCAATAAGTCCAAGATATTGCAAAATATAATATTTTTTAAATGAAGCAATAAACCCCCCAGTGCAGATTCCATATCATATTGCAAAATGATAACAAGCAATCATAAAGTAGAAATCCATGAATTGTAAAGACGCAATTGACATCGTCCCCGGAAAGAATCACACCAAAAAGTAGACAAAAAATGCAAAATATTAGTAAAAATGTGAATATGTCAAAGTAAATAAAAAATATCATATGAATGTGTAAAATTAAAGCAAAGTGAGTGCGGTTTATTTTATGGATTTTATTAATCTGCCATCAAAAATTTCAATAAGCAAGCGATATAAAATAATATTTGAGTTGTAAAGGAGCAATCATAATCATGGCTCTCCGAACTCCAAAAAAATGTTGCATACCTCAGTGGCGTGAAGAACATTGGAATGAGACAAGCTGACAGCATTTTTAACGCCACAGCTAGTTGTACTACTCCCACTGCTTGATCCACTTGCGGATAGGGAACTACCGCTGGATAGCATGGATGCGTTGTCTGAAAATCCTGAGTCATTGTCTGGACTCTCCGTTCTCACCCCTGCAAGAATTGAGAGAAATAAAAATAGATGTGGTTAGAAATCAAGCTGAGACAAATCAATTTCAACTGTATACTGTTGCTGATGACTTTCCGGAGATGATCGTGGTGAGTAAAATAAACAGTACACACTTACCATTATCGCTTTGTGATGTATTTACAGGTTTATTATTTTCTGGACCAGGTACTTGGAGCAATCCTGGTTGATGACTGATTTCCCTGTCAAGACTCATTTGAAGAGCAGACAATTCCCCGAGGATAGCGTTCAACTCATCTTCTTGAGTGTCTTCCAGGGTTGCCTGTGAGAATCGAAATGGATCTGCCGGCTTCATTGTCCCAATATCCTATAATTGAAAAAGGAAGTTTGTTTCATTTAGTCATCAAGTCAAGGCGACTATAGCATCTTTCATAATGTATGGAATGCGTTTCTTTCACATTGTAATTTCGATCGATTGAAGTAAATCATGACATGACAAGTAATACTTTCATTTCATCTACATCTGCATTTGTTTATTCGATGTGGAGTTCTTTTAATGAACTTCCCCAAAAAAAATAAAGCCAATCGACATGGGGTTTAACAACATCTTATTTTCCCCTTCATATTATTACGTCATAGACCATTAAACTGTCATACAAAAAATCTCCCCCTCTCATTTTTTCATGATCATAATCAGAAATTTATACGGTGATCCAAGTAACAACAAACAGGGAAATAAATTCTAGAATGCCCTGTATTTAGTGTATGCGTTTCTTATACATGCGTTTATAAATTTATCTTCAGGTTCCTAGCAGAAGTATTGTTGTATTAAATGTGCTTCAGCTAAACCAATATGATACATTGAAATATCCGTATTTGTCGACAGACCACTAAACTTTTATCAGTTTTATCCGTCCTATTTTTATCCATTGCATTCTATATCAGTATTTGTGTGGCAATCAAAATCAAATTTAATGTTTCAAAAACATCAACAAACTTCGCATTTAGCTATTTGATTTAGTAAATGTACTCGTGATTTGCGAGTTTAGGTTCTAAGAACGCCACAAAGAAGGCAGTTGAAATGGAGGAAACAGTATTATGAAATTTTATAACAAACCATTTTGGGCAAATATTGGGTAAGTTATAATCTTTAAATTTCACACGCTGCCGACTTATGCATTTTAAGATATCCAAGACATTTTTGGCTCACCCTTTTCAAGCCATTATTATTTCACAACGGGTAAAATATTTATGGACTTTTAGTTTATTTAACGTCGAGGGGAAACTCCACCTCTTACTGTAGAATACATGCACACACTTTAAAATACTGCATTGCTCGTCAAATTTATCGATAAGTATGAGCAAGGAACAAGAAACGCTGGGCTGTCATGCATTTGGGAACTATACGCCAAAAGTATACTACATGGCTTATTATGTGATCATGAACATCTTATGAAGTTTATGGTCTTACAACATACTGAGGTATGATACTATCTTGGTAAGGAAATTCAACCATCAACCATACCATAGGTCATCACTGCAAGGTCTTCTGTCGCCAGATAATAAAATCAAGAGATAAGAAAGTAGAAGGAAGAAAGCGTATGTATTTTAATCTTTTGTCTTTAGTTAAGAGCCGCATTATGAAAGAATTTAGTAACGAGTTCAGTTCACTTTGTCTAATTAAGGCTTAAAAGAACTAAAACGAAATGCAGCTGCACAAGAAAATCTGGTATCATTGCAAGAGGGAGTTGTATCCGTATGTATTAAACACTTTAGCGACTGATTAGCTTAAGAATACCAACAACATTTTAGTTTTCAACGCCACCTTCACCTTAATCAGAGCATGGAGTATGAAAAGAAAATGAAAAGTTCAACAATTGATGGTCTAAATATAGTTAGCAAGGTCTGTAGTGGAAACCTAAATGCGGATTTTGGTTTCCGTCTGGAAAACACCTTGACATTTAACGACATTTTGATAGCTGAACAAAAAACACTGCATACCAAACTAGTTAGTTGTTAAAGATTGTGTAATAGTGTATGTTGACTATAAGTCAATGTTACCGGTAATAAGGATACTTTTACGTGCTTCACTTCAGTGATGTAATTTTGCCCTGTTATATACAAAAATGTTACACTCAACTTCAACGAAGGACAGAAACCCGATCCTTCACTTTGGCTACAAGAATTCAGGAGAAATAGTTCAAATTTCACTAATGAAAGGATCGCCCATGAAATAAATTTGTTTACCGAATTCTACGCCTTGACAAAGAGTAGTTTTTACGTGGATATTTTATGGCCCATTCTATTCAATTCCCATTGAAGGTATTGTTACTGCGAACTAATTATAATAATCGTATAAAATATGTCACTGCGTTTGAACATTAAGATATTCATGTTTCATGCCGCTTGTGCATCAATTAATGTTTAATATGATGTAGATTTAGTTTGCTTACTCTGCTCTTAAGCTCGTATCGTGTCCAAAGCAAAATCAATTTCATGCTGAAAAATGAACTACGCAAAACTTTTTCTATTAAATACTTAAGCTATAAAAATTTTCATTAATAGCTAAGCATTGAACGACTCATATCTCTTTTTAACGATTGAATTAAAGTACTTTCGGATTCAACAGAAGCACAAAACAGGCGAATCTTCAGCACCACTACCATGTGAAGTTAAGGTAGGAATTCTCTAAAAAAGGGAAAATCTGACAAAATCATGTCTAAATTGCAAACGTACCAGTATCAATAGCCATATTTTCCATGTCTTTACATAAATCAATTTTATAATTTGGTTCTACGATATAAATCCCAAAGCTGCTGTTAATATAATATGTACCTCAGATTAAAGGATTTCCGTTGTAGATTTACGGAGAAGTTAATGAATTCTTTCTTTTAAAGATTAACATTGGGACACCGTACATTGCATATTGCATCACTTTGGATTGAGCACATATGCCAATATTAATTCTACACCATGCTACTCGTCGTAAATATTCTCAGGTCAATGACGATGAAGATGTATTTGCATTGCATGAA
The DNA here is from genome assembly GCA_001718145.1 of Orchesella cincta. NCBI lineage: Eukaryota > Metazoa > Arthropoda > Collembola > Entomobryomorpha > Orchesellidae > Orchesella > Orchesella cincta. The sequence goes on from LJIJ01001258.1 coordinate 15,149, forward strand.
AGCGTTTCTTCGTTGGTTTACTTATTCCGATCTGTTATCTATGCAAATTTCCTTTATTTAAGATTTGGAACTATATAGGGACACATAAGTAAGCGCAGAAATGCAGTCCTTCGAAATGAAATTGCAAAAACCCCATACTTCGGATTTCAAATGGCCAATCATAATCTGGCAATGAATCATTATGATTCAGCTACTTGAATTTCATTACCTCAATTTCTTGGATTCGTTTTGTTACGATTACAATGCATCCAAATAATCACCATCTGCATCACACACTTGTCAAAAACACAATCATTTACTCCCATAAGTAAGCAGGTGATACACATCTGCTCCAAAACTCGATGACGATTAATGCATTTTTGCACGAGATGTTTGCTATCACACAGATATTGAATATCCATTCCTTGTTGCCACTTTTCCACACATGCAAGCCATATTTCGCCTTTGTTTCACTGAAACGAAAATACTAAAAATGCAAAGAGGGGTTCACAACAATTGTTGACTGCAGAAAAACAAAAAAGGGATGAAAATGAACGAGCATATTAAACATGAATGTAAACAAAACTGACAGCTAACGGACGGACACATTTGAAAGTTTGCATACACTTTTACCCAATATGTGTGCATACTGTATGCATGAACGATGGAAACAAACAACACTTCGCGTAGAACATTTGGATGGAAACGGTCAATATAACTCGACGTGACTATCAACAGGCGACAGGAACCAATAATCGGTGGAATCAACTATGAACTTCGATTCTGCGAAGCAACAGAATCACTTTAATCACTATCTAATAATGTAAGGCAGCAGAAATGTAGGCAAATGACAAAAAAGTTAATATGCACTAAAGCCTCTGCTCTGGAGCTTGCTTAAAATTTTACTAATAAGCTGAATAAATTGTTCCTAAATCCCTAAGGTAAGAAAGTACACCACCATTAACATGAAAGTCTCAACTCTTAATAGTGGGGAATACATGTGGAAGTTTGTTATGCAAGTCTGTACTGCTCATTTTTCCCTTTATCAATCCCATTTATTTATGACAAACAAATAAGGCCAACTATCTTAAGCTTTTTGTACGTTCGTGCACTATCGCACGGTTGTCATTTCTTTGCTGTTTTACAGATGACAGGTAAGTAAATTTATGTTGAATATGTTGGTCTCGTTTCACGTAAGTAATTTTCCGTCATTCACACGTAGGTTATGAGAACAGTTCTTACATAATATATGAATTCGTAGCAGCCAACATAAAAAGCGGAAACTCTTTAGGACTTAAAGTCACGTCACGCCAAATCTCATGCTTGATTCTAAAAGCAGCATTCTGAGTTATATATTCTAGAAAAAAAAATCTTGGAGCCTACTTAAAATAATAATCAAATGTATGTACTCTGTACGTAATACGTACAGGACTGAGTTTTTGTCCAAATTGGATTTTTATGCACCACGACTTACACATACACAATTTACTCCATGACATACCACACCACCACCACCACATTCTCAAGAACTGGGAGCGAATTGAACTGCTTTTCAAAGGAGACTTTCCATTTTCTCATGTGAAATTTTTCAATTTGAATGGACAATGGGAAACTTCACAGCAACTATAATTAGATCCAGAAATTCTAAACCTCTCCCTCCAGTTTCTTGTAAAAGTTAGCGTTCAAGCAAACTTTCTTACACGATATTCCTCCAGTACCCCCGATATTTTATATGCAAAGTAGCTTTCTGTTACAATATATTATAACTCATTATCAACATGAATGTCTTTGTGGCTTGCATTATAAAATTATTCTCAGTGGGAGTTTGAATAAACAATGGCCATTAGCTAAAATGTCATTGACAGCCAAGAAATTGCTAGCCTCGCATCTACCTAGTACTATTCTAATATCAATAAGTGTTTCCATTTTCAACAAATTTGGCATGGCATGGTAAGATTATAATCAGATTACAAAAAGGTAAATGTGGACATTATGATACGTACCGAGACGGGAAACATTTCATCGTCAGAATCGTCTGAATCCATAACATTTACTTCTGGTGATACCTTCATCGTTTTTTATTTAACAATTTCCAACTTCACTTCTAAACAATCCGAACCAATCACAGGACCAAATGTTATTCTTTTTCCGGAAACTATTGCAAGACAACATAATCCAGCCAGTTACACATACATAACTATATACACTATGAGATGACTATGATCCACAGTTGTCAGTTTAGCGAACTGAACGATGATGAAGTAGTCAGTTAAGCATTTTTCAATACCACAAACTACACTGGGTAGTTCAAGCTTTTCAGTATTTCAGAAACTGCAAGCTTCTTTCAATCCCGCAATAGTAATAACTAATAGCATAATATTTATTTTCAGGTATGTCAATTGTCAGTTTATAACGGAATCTCTACCCAATAAATAAAAACTGTAGTATAGCAAAAAAAGATTGCGTATTGGCAATCTGTTTGTCATCAACTTGTGCACATATTTATAAACTTACTGGTGAATTGTGCACTTCTGTGGTCTACCATTTCATTTTTATTTGATTACTACTCTTAACCCCATTAATAAAGAATTTTGAGAAGGTTGGAATACATAATAGATAGTTGTTATCAGTATTCAGTATCATCTAGTATAGAGGTTTGCTCAATGTCTTCAGATTTTGTAGACTGTAGACAAAGTAAAAGTGACAGCTTGATGGGATTTGTTTGCAAAAGTCTTATTTGCATACACACGGATTAGAACGATACAACACTTTTGACAACTGGTATCCACCGACCTACCAGGTCCTTGGCCACATAATCCTTTTTCAAAACTGCTCTCAATAAGAGTCTGGCAGTTAAGTGAATTTCTTTCAAGTGAATGCTTCAAGTCAATGATAAAGAAACAACAAAACAATGTCTGAAATTTTTACTTTCACGTTCACAAACGTCGGCAATCTCCAACCCAATAATAGCCGGTGACCGTATTACGTAATTAAGTTTTGTGATGTCTTTGCAAATGGTCTGCAAACAACCAACACGTTCTACGTTTGTTACTGATGATCACAATAATCTGACTAAACAGAGAGAACAAACTTGCAATAGACATCGACACGCCTGCTTTGCAGAACACAATCACAATCCACTGATGTGCAGAGCAGCAATTATTTCACATCCAGCAAAGCTTTCTAGCAATATGATACAATGAAATGTTCATGACAGAGAGACGCAAGGTATAATCTTACACTCTTCATAGTAGTACATAGGCATTTGGCACATTATATAAGATGCTAATACTGCATCAACATGACTAAGTTTTTTCTTCGTTCTTAGTCACTCAAAGCTCATACCCGCAAAATCAAGGGATACATATTCCGTGACAAGGAATATTTCACGAAGATCTGCGCGGCTGTTCAATATTGCACGATCCAAAATTTTACAGACATCCTGCCACTTTGAAACACTGCAACTCTTTCTAGAAGAAAATAAGACTTGATTCTCTTGTTAGTATACTTATTCACGCAGCTCTTCTCACTTCAATTACTTGCGGTCGGGTTTCCTATAAATGAAGTAGATTTTGCGATCCACAGGATCCTTCTGTTTACAGTCATTCCTCAAACAAGACGGATTAACAATTTTTTGCTGGTCCGCAGACTCTACTCCAGTATCCCATCAAAAAAATGATTTCTGTAAAGTGCTAGTGCTAGAGATGGTTATTTCCCCCATTCTACGACTTTGCTTCATGCACGACCACGACTGCTATTCTTCTTTCGATTTTGCCAAAACTGACAAAACTAACCTGACTTTCATCAAGATTTTGACTCAAAGTTGGTCGCTTTTAGATCCACTGAATGTATATAATGCGCGTACCCTTTCACTTGATATTTTATGCAACCAAGCCAGTATATCAAACACAATTAGGTGTATACCTTCATAATTTCAACACTGAATTTGGATTGGCTCCCGTCGTTCTCATAGCTTAAACTGCTATCCTTCACAAAGGTTGCTTTTTGGCATCGAGGCTCCCACAATAATTTAGTAAGGTAGATGACTCATGACAAACTATCCAGAACTGAAGACACGTTTGGCGTTTTGTAAGTACGTTCATTATATATCTTATTACATGTATAATATAATAGTAGAGTAAACGCTTGTTCGTTCCATCGCCAGAAAGTCAAATCAGAACAAAAGAAAGAACAAAATGTTTTTGCTCTCATATCATTTTACTTCAAGTCTCAATTTTTCGACAATTTACATCTGGTTCTTGGATTTCATTCTTTTAAATATATACATTTGGTGGGAGTAGTATTTGATGATTTCGCAGAAATTTCAACCGTTGAAAAAAGGGATTCAACAAAAAATTGAAACCTTTTCATTGTGTACAATGCAAGTAATCACGACAAACTCCCACGCTTTTGTCCGTACATGCTGTTAAAGTACTTGTTGGTAAAGGTTTGATCGTTTATACTAATGGTGATAATGACGAAAGAACCATGCATTTGTTGGCTCGTAGTTTCATTGAACTGCACAAAAAGAACAACGGAAGATTCTCATACGATCGTTTGATTGCAAAACTATTAGCATTCTGTATATTTTCTTTTGCCCAGACACTTAAATGAAATTCGGTAAACACAACAGAGAATGCTGTTGAACGAACAAATTTGTTTTTGGGCTTGACAAGGAGTATAAAATAAATATGTAGTCAACCTCGTTGTATAAAGGCCGTACACATGATGCACTAGTTTGATACACATGAAAATTTGAATGAATAAATGTATGAATGAGAGAACAGGATGAGTGAACCCAATTTTTCTAATCCGCACATTCTCTCTTTCAATACAACTTCCAAAAGATCAACTTCCTGCCGGTAAGTAAACACAGAAGAAACGATACGGAAGTCATGTATTCGTAAGCGTCTCCTGCTTGCTTCTTTTGTGCTTAAGTAATTTTGCAGAGTGAATAAGCAAAAGCAAAGAACGAGTGTTGAAAATAAGGTTTTTTTTGTAAGATTAGATCTTTTGGCATCTCAGTTCCGTTACCAACTGAAAAAGTTTACTTAGGAAACTTTGGTCGGGCGGTCTAAAACCTTATTTCCAGACGCTACATGCAATGCATATCCAATGTGAAAGCTCAACAGCTAGAAGTTAGGCGACTGACATGACTCAACTCTTGAAAATGCCCGGACACGGTTCACAACAAAAAACTTGACGGGAAAACCAGGATTGCAGCAAGCAAGCAGCAGACGGAGAAACCAACAGCCCCATTTTATCATCCCATCCCGTTCTATAATAAACTCAGTAACTCGAGATGTAAAAGTGTATCTTTAGAGAGTTTTGTGACTGTGATTGGATGTCAGAGATGGACCAGAGCTTTTCAACTTTTGGGACTTTTGAAATCAATAGTAAATTTTTGAAAACGGAAAAAGTCTTTAGGCTAGAAGCGCATTGTATATTAAATACATACATGCAAGCCTTCCCAAATCCAAAGTACATATTTTATATGAAATGAGCCCAGAAATGTATACTTTTCCCTGACTTTTGACTTGATGAAAATGGTACTTCTAATTTTAAAAAACTAACGTTGGTTGTGGTTTAATTTTTAAAAAATCAGGTATAGTTATCCATTCTTGAGATATCGTAACAGACAGACAACGTATGACACGTCGAGCATTCTCAATATATGTCTATGCTACAGTTACAGAGCTTGCACATAGCTATACACACTTATAAACATGCATCTAGTGGAGTTGACTTTTCTCGTTAACTTTCGCGTTCCATTCATCCAAATTGAAGTTTTTGTTTACAACTTCTAGATAGCATATTACGTACGAATATCTTATAAGTGCGTCTGTCCATGAACCAAGTCAAGTTGAAGATCTCCTCCTGTTCATTTCTTTACGTGTTACACGGCAGAATCACAACAGAATGCAGTTTGTGAGTCCCGTGCGTTACCACTTTAATTCATTCAGTCTGGAACACACACACATATATATATTGTTAAAACTGAAACATGAAATGATCTTGGAGATGCAGTCACACGAACTTGGTTCTCCGCTCGTGAAGGTGCACTATCAGATCTCCCTACAAGCTTCCATCTATAAGTCGTATCCACGCATTTCCTTGTTTGTTCCTACAGACATGCACACAGCTAAAAGAGCTAAAGTTACTCTCCCCCTCCTTGAACATCCGTGGAAAGTGTTGCAATACGACGTGCGACACGAAAGTATTGCGGGGTTTACGTGATGCATTTTCTTGTTCATAAAATATTAACTATAAGTGTATATATATTTACAGTCAAGTTCATTTACGCATCTTGACACGAGAATCACTTTCTGTATGACATATATTCGACATGTGTACTGCTGCGGCATACATTCACACTCTGTGCAAGGAAAGCAACAGGAATGTCTGTCATATAATTTCTAATTCCAGTACAATATACTTTGGTTCCGAAGCCTTTTTCAACGCTAGTATACTATTCCAAAAATAACATTCCTCCTTTTCAAATTCCAAAACAATATAGCACTGTCAACTATACAAACATATCTCGACATCCTTCTTTTTTTACTTTTCATTTTTGTGCTCTTGTTTTTAACAGCTCGTTTCACACACCCTTCAATACTCACAAAGGTATATGGTACGTGCTGAAAAGGTGATTACGAACATGCGAGCATACTTCTAGTCTCATTACGGAATAGTTTAAAAGCTTGAGTAGCATTCTGATGAAAAGTAATGAAACTAATTAATTACGTGAAAGAATGTGCAAGAAAGTCCTTTGCATACGCAAATTTCTCAAGATCTGCTGGCAAATACTACTGGTGAGTAATAGGTGTTGGAATCAAATACCAAGAAACAACTCTTTCACCGTATAAGCGCATGTGCACATCTGTGAGCAAATGTTTGCCCAACTACTTCTAACTCTTCAATTTAGCATAAAACGGTTCATCATACCGTCGTCAATGTATATGGTTAGTTGATAGTAGGGGTGATAATGTAATACTACTACAAGGTACACTTACACAACCTCCCCCAAAAACCAAATCCGGAAGGAAACGTGTGCGTGAGTGAGTCATAGTCGAAGACGAATGAAGAGATGCAAAATGAGCAGGGGAAAAAGACATGAGAGTGCATGCTTATCCAATGACTAAGCCAGAAAGAAGCCAACCTTTGTCTCGTTCTGCTGAATGTTATGTTAACGCATACGATCTTGCTATTCTGTGGTCGTTGTGTTTACCTAGTTGCAAGTGTATATAGCAGACTACTTACAAATGCTAATCTTCTATGAAAATATTAAACTCTCATAAGTGCAGTTGTTGACTGCAAATGGATGACTACCTGAGCTGTCATACGGCGCCAGTGAGACGTGAAATTGAGATTCTACTGCATGAAGAGCTGTAGCTATGATAAAACATGCACACTCAGAAGTCTCTATTTAACAATATAACGGATAGTGCATCTGTCATCGGTAACTTGATTGGCAAAAATCCTTTCTAGGAAAATCAGAGGTAGGCCAAAAATGTACTTTTAACTGAAATGGAATATGTTAAAGCTTAAATGTGATTAAAAAGGCGATTGTGATTGCAGTCAAAACTTAATAACTGGAAAGAACTAGTCGCAATATTAAGGCGCATTAGTCCTCAATCGGAGGAGGAATTATTTGTTGCTAGCTGTCGGTCTACCTTGTACTCAGTTATTGGTAAACCTAAACAACCTCATTTGTAAAGGCCAGTGGTTCTCAAATGAATTTGACTTACATCAAACTTTTAGGTCAACTGTACTGACAGTATCACTTCTCATGTTGTTTTCATGAACATTTGGTTTTACCACAACTTCCTGTCAACTACAGGCTGGTCAAGCAGAACCATTTGATATTCGACTAATTTTATCATTCATTATTTTTGCTCGGACAAACATTTGCCAAAGACGACATAAGAGTTGTTTTACCATGTTCTGTACTTTTCCATGCCACTAAATTTGGTTTATAATGTAATCTTCAAATATATATTTGTAAAAGTACTTGAATGCTTAAGACAAAGAGGAAAGGGTGGAGAGGTTCAGTACAACGTAAAAATGCGTGATAGCACTTCAGAAGCGTCGACTTGACGAGCATCATGAAATCATCATTCATACGTCTCATTAATAAGATGTGTATACACACGGAGAAGCGGAAGCCACACATAAGTACCATGTAGTTAAAAAAGTAAAAATAACCTTGGTATGCCGTATTACGTACGTACCAGGCACCAGTAAAATATTCAGCGGTTTACAATCAACTTCTGCTCACGTACATATTTTCATACAAATCCAAAACCTCAGCCCTTGGAAAAATTGGTAAAGTTTCTGTCAAAACTACGAGACTTCACACTTGATTTAAGTCGGATCGCGAAGATAGGAGACTAAATGACAATTGATATAAAATGTTTAATTCACAACATGTGTGAACAGTAGAAAAATTGACAAAAATTCCTTCCGATAAAAAGGGCCCTTTACAGCGTATATCATGACATTTCTTTCATTCAATACGCAGTAGTATGGATATTTTACGCATGTTTTGTTGCATGTTGCATTTAAGTTTATCATTCAAACATTATTTTTGAGCTAAAGAACCATAATTTGTAAAGGACATTCCATTTTCTAGTTTTCACCAGGCTACAAAATGCTACGAAGACACTAGTTAGACCCGCCTTCAACATTCCAAACGAGGGTTTACTTTGTAGAATTCATTCATTTATTAGCTATGATCTTACTGTACTTATTGCATACATTGACGACGAGAGTGAGAGTTCATGTCAATTATTTTCGTCCTTCACCTTTCTTTTCATTGTGACTTCTTGGGAAAATGTCATTTTTGTTGGCGTCAATAAATCCAAAATGAATGAAAGGGGATGAAAGCGGTTAACAGATTCTAATACATTTATTTGGTTTATTATAACAGCCCAATACATTCCGTGTAAGTACTTGAACCATTTTACTATCCCACTTCTTTATTTTATACCCAAACGACTCATTTCTAAGAAATTCTTTGTGACACGGTGGCCATAAACCAAAACGCACCGAGTACAGAAACCAACAAAACATTTCCAACTAGCAACAATCTGATTCTAGATAATCCCTCCACTTCTCGAGGGTCAATTTCATTTTTAGCACCGCTAAGGGTACAAGTTGAATGCCAAACTGGGCTGTCAGTTTATGTTGATTGTAAACTCAGCCGAAAAATGCAGGCCACAGTAGGTGTCCTTCTTTAGGATTTAAAGTTTCATTCAAGAAACAACAAAAATTCCTACTCCCCATATTTGGTTGGGTAATCAACGCATAAAAGTTTCTTTGTAACAAATCAGCGACCAACTAGAACCATTAATATGGAATGCGACTTTCCTATAAGAAAACAAAAATATGCTTATGCTTATCACAAGGGTAGATTGCATATTGTATACTTACCGGCTTGACGTTCTACGAAGGAAAGTAAACTTACAAAAATTCATTTATCTACATGAATGAACAATAGCACATAGCAGTAAATTTTTACAATGTGATGGGATGTACTTTATGGTGTGACCGTACAAGTAAAAGTAATATCATACCGCGCTAATGAAATAAAAAAAAGGTTGATGTCGATACTTTGGAGAAAAGTAGCGAAAACAGACTTTTTTAAACCGCGTACGATGATTTTTATCTTAATTTACAACCTTCTAATCGTGTCATACTGGTGCAAAATTCATTCAGTTATAGTTTTGCCCATTAAGAGGTCAAGCATAGCCCATCAGACCTTTGGAAAGTATATTTGAACCAACAAATTGTTAGTGTATCATATCAAGTATTGCATGGGAAAACAACATACATCCAAAAGGTCACCAATTGACATAAAGTAAGTGTATTCTTTTGGTTTCTTTCGTAGACCATATAACTTGATGAACAAAAAAATAACGAAAGCAACCAGGGGTGTTGTGCTGTTCAATCGATTGATGAGCGAAAATAAGCTCAAGATGATGATAGGCTTTGTGAATATATATGATTTTTTTTACTAGGAAGCCTTTCAACCTGTTTGCTACTTTGCTGTTTGCATAGTAGGAAAAAATGCTTGAACATAATCATTTTTTCCTTCCTCGGAGCAATAGGCATACATTGCAAACATTCTACAAGTTTTTTCCGTACGAGAGAAAGGCGTCACAAGTTCGACAAGACGTACCTATGAAGGCTACGGATTAGACCTCTGTTCTAGGTATCTTTTTGGTTTCAGGAAAACAAAGCCGAACTTATTCTGCCATTCAAAATATGCTTGTTTTGTATCTTTAGGTACAGGTTATTATAGGAATGTACTCTTCTTATAACGATTCGTCAAATTTCATAAAAAGTGTAAGAATAATTTAACTATTCAGGGATGCGAAAGATTTTTTTATTCTCTTGTTATATACGGATAACTGAGCAATAACAAGTCTAACCACCGGAGAAGCAATGTGATGCCCTAACACGGAAATGTTAGGTAATGTTTCTTGCTGCAGTATTAAGTTACTGCAGTACGAACTAATAAAATATTAAGAGCAGACGGAAATGCGATTGCAGCTCAAATAAAATAAATCTAAAGACAGAGATTATTTAGCAGTAATCAAGATGACTCTCATGGAATTTTTTTCAAAGAGTCATCTTGTCAAATGCTCGTCACTTTTCGTCATTTTTCAAGAATGAGCTTATATAGCTTATGCATTCATTATTTCAAGTATTTCAACTCGGCAACATTGATCCAACTTAAAAGCAAACTAAACGTCTGCTTAGTGTCTTTTCTTGCAAACTTGATGTCACAATGACTATTGCAAAGCATTAGACGGAGCTCTGACATGAAAAGTACTCAATTTTTACAGACTGGCTAAGATTTAAAAGTTCATCACCCTTTCCTGTAAAGAAAATTGCAGGACGAAAAGTACAGTGCGCATTTTAAGATGCGGTTACTTGTTACTCGACTGCGGAAAAAGATGCTCTTGCTCAGGAATACACTACACAAGTGCCAGTACACAATACTGCCCATGTACGCACACACCGTACTGTACCCGAGAATTAAGAATGTCCACATTCATACCAGCCTCATTCACTACGACTATTCTATAATGCAAACAACATTTTTCGCGGAAGGATGAAGTAAATTTATGTACTAGTATTTTTATAATACTAAATACACCATATGAAGGCTTCCTGATGTTTTTAAAGATAAATCTAGATGTCTTTTAATTTTTTAAAAATTCAGTGGTGATCGAGTTCGTTATATTCGTGACTCCATGTAAATCACGTTATCAAAATTATTATATTTAAATTTATTCATAAAGTCTTTGATAATTCAATTCTAACAGAATTTTGTAGAAGTGTTGTGAAGTAATATGCTGTATGAACTGTATGATACCAGAGATGAGGAGTTAAATTGATGAATTAAAATATTACAACAGTACTATGCGTTAGCTCTACCACTCGTTAAAAACACGTGCATTTGTATATATGTATGTATGGTGCAGTAGTACCACACTGCAATAAGAAAACTTTTAAACTCACCCTAAATAAAAGTGAAGACCCATATCCCAATTCAAAAAGATCGGCATATAAGCTGCTGCTGCTATTTTCACTGCTACTACTTCCCGAACTTATAACACTGGAATTGAATGAAGACCTGCTCGATGTGGTGACACAGGATGCAGGAATCGATACAGTAGAGCCCAAAGACACAGCAGACATATTTCGGGAAATTTTGGAACTCTTGTTATCAATACCGCAAGATCCCTCATTAGGATTACAAGTAGTTTCACGATCACTAATACTGCTTCCCGGTTTTGTCGATACTGAACATTTTAGTTCCTGTTGAGGGAGTTCCGTTTTTTGGGATAAAGGCTTACAATGAGCTGCAGGTGGCTCTATTAAATTGAGGTAGTCACTTGCAAACTTGTGCTGATGGTAAGACCAATCTTGAAAGTACTGGCGAGGATCCATTCCATCATCACGTTCTCTTTCAGTACGACTCCGACAACTGAAGCTGCTACGGAATTTGGAGCCAGCTTTTCGATCAAAACGTAAACTCATTTTCGCTGTTTTTTTTTTAACTCTTGCCGTATCATGCAATATATTACGTTTTAGGGAGTTTGGTACAATACAATGCTTTCATCTATTGGTTTCGTTAATGTTCCTTGTTTGGTTTTATTATAGCTGTTGTTTTCCAACCTTCGGTTTTTGCATTCAATCATGCAGTATTATTAGTTGAAACAGAATTGCACACCAAATAGTGGAGCCAGTATTATAAAATCACAACAGATATGACGCCACGCTACACACCAATATCAACTCCCACAGAAAGTTTACCCGTGAATTGTATTGAAATATCAGGAATCTTGTTTTATAGTTGCCAAAGGTATGTACTTAAAAATAATGACATGACAAACACACCAAGTTATATAACAACTAAGAAGTATCTGTACAAGGTAAGTACATAAAATCTTTAGATCCCGGTGGCTCACGCATAGAGCAGCAAAAAGTATCTTACCACACGTATCAACACAATGAAAAGGTTTCAGTATCGCTTCAAAATTCACAGCTTTACCCTGTCTATGTTACTTTAAACTTGAGCATCCCAGTTCAGTCTCAGACTGATATACAATCAATAATGGTGATGATTGAAGCAGAATGTTCTTCTTAAATTGCAAAAGAATCTTTACAATCTTTTCGTTAGTTTTCCATTGAGGCTTCAGCAAATTTTGTGTTGGTTTGAGATCAGTAATATTATACAACTTTGCAGTTCGCGTGATCGGATTGCACCACCTTCACGAGCAAGGTCTCTTGCATACCGAGATAACATTTTCTACATGGATAGCACTAGGATCGAGATAAACCACTTGGTCAAATGCATTCAAATAAATTCCCCCATTTCAAACAAAACATAAAAGTTCATTCACTGCATGCAACGCAATCTATACAAGTATGTGCACTGTGCAACTATTACATGGTACGCATTTCAACTATGTATTCTGCATCCCATAATCCCTAAAAAGTTTCACGAAAATGGATATTCCTTCCTATCTCGATCTACTAACTCCACTCATACAAGTTCATGCTGAATAACCATTATCAAGTAATGGTATGATTATGGATTAACTTTAACATCTAAAATGCACCGCCACGTGCAGAACAGTTTTGGGGAGTTTGCTGCGTGCATACAGAGTTAGTCAATGTGCATATCCGTTCCTCCAGTTTGGTGTCACTTTTCATTCAAACTGTCCTCAATTTTATTGGGATCGTTGCCGGCTTTTCCTGCCAAGAACGAATAGAGCTACTGCACGAGATAAGTAAATCGTGTAATGAATAAGAACGTAATGCTTACTACAGCTCAGCTCGGTTTAATTGAATTAAACCGAAAACTTTCACTTGATAAATTTTACAAAGTTTTCTATAGAACTCTTATTTGAATGAGTACAATAACACGGCCAAACTTATGATTTTGAACTAGTCATATATTATGCAGAACATTTAATTTTACTTGCACAATTGTTAAATAATTTATAACAATCCAATTTCAATGGACATGTGAGAAATAAGGGCATGTGCTCAACCCGGCCGGTTGTAGATAATAAGTAGAGTAAGTCCCAAAAGAACTCAGAAGAGGAGCGTGGGTCAAAAACTATATATAAAACTACTTAAATAATTCCACATGAGAAACTATTTGAGACGAGGAAGCATCTCGAGTGGCTGTAGTTGCTGAAGACTCTTTAAGTCCTACATAACCATAAAAATACAGTATATATTATGAATGGACTGGGCGAAGAACAAACAAGTTCCTCAATTGTGTAAGATGCGAGGTGTACTGACGATGAGCATGGAAGAGAATAAGTGAGGTCCACTAAGATTCAATTCATAAGACAGATTAAGGATGGTTTGAATAGAATATTAAAAGCAGCTGGAAAATGAGCGCAAGCCCTAAATAACGAAGAAAATCATGTATATAGAAAGGGATCCAAGCGATAGGCTACTATCAACATCAACTATTGAAAGAACAGAACAACCCCTTGTTTGTCTTCTGGACGTGTATATGTACCTACTTGCTACCACTCTAGCATTCATGGATGGAGCTCCGCTACAGATATTATGGAAAATTTATATAAGTACCGAAGGCCAGTTTTATCTACAAAGTTCATACACATACATATTATACACTAGGTAGGATTTTGACATCCAAACGTGTTTAGTAATATTTTTCTCTTTGATGCAATGATTGCATGCTCGCATCTCGCATCCACATTACTCTAGCATACTTAGCATCAAGTCATGCATCCCTATTACTACTTATTCCATTGCTCACAGAGATGCTTTGCTTGCACAAGTAAGCATTTATATTTCGTTTCATAGATTGGAAACTTACATACGACTCCAGTCGCATTAACATTCAAACAATTCGAACACGCACAAAAATACACCACATACATTACAACTTATACAAGTATCTTTTATATACACAAAGGCAAAGTTGTTACAGTGCAGCCGAGAGTCTGTTGCATTTCACGAGAGAAGGGTAAACTCGGCAGAAGTTCAAGCTGGCTAAAAGACCACGCTGTAAGATTTTAAGCCGATCCTATAACATTCAATAGTTATATAATGCGTTACTACTTGGTTGTTACTTCCGTACTCTCTGTAATAACCGAGTGGAACAGATCTTTCAAATACATTTTATTATGGATAGTTGCTGCAAGATTCAGAGACAAAATTCATTACGGTTAGTTCGTTTGGTTCTACAGAAGATGCACAAGAATGAAAAGGATAAAGAAGAACGCAGCCCAGGAGGCTGCTGAAAAAGAGGCATACTGTGAACATTTGAAAGCCATTAGATCCTCCTCTTTTTGGCAGTATAACGAAGTGATTGTAAAAGGACATTTTGGGTTTGCATTCATCTGGATTTTTGAGTATTTATGATGGTACATATGTGTGTGAAGGTACCCAACCAAACCAAATTGTAAAACTACCAATTTGAGAACAAACCCATCCCAACTACGGCTAAACGAGGGAGTAAAACCATATAATACAAGCTCTGTAGAAGATGATATGTTTGCTTTTAAAGCATTCAAAAAAATAAGAAAGAAAATGAAAATGCGCATGTGCCGGGTTCATCCTAAACGGATGATAGGGAAATATTCAAGAGAACTGAAGAGTGAAATGAATGATCGTGCCATATGCGTAAAATAAGGAAATAGAAACAACAAAATACGGATGTAGTAGGCAACAACATCTTGAATTTCACCCTCGAGTATGGCATAATGATTCATTTTTGGTAATCCATACAGATTCTAGTGATCATCATTTATACGAAAACGATTTAACCTGGTAATAAGTTGACATAGATCGTTAGAAGTTTTTGTTTCCTCATATTCCGAGTATTGTAGCGTTTTTCCATTAGATAAATTATGCAATTGTAGTGGGAGAGGATACAACTTTTGCAAAGAACAGTTTTGCTGTTTCATTTTCTACCAAGAAGAATGGACAAGCCAGAATTTTCATATTCATTTAATGATCCATGAGTGAGATCATTTGTATAGATCTCTTTTTGTTGATTTACATAGCTGTGGGAGGGAAATGTACATAATCGTTAATGTGCAATTTTTATAATGACATTTTACTCTCAGCAAACAGGGCATTAGTATCAGGATACAAAGCAATCAATTGCAAATAAGGAGAAAATTACCGACTCTCGTATAACAGTAAATTGAGCTTTGTAAAGTAAATCGATCTGAGGAAATCGTAGATAGAGATACATTATGCTCAAAAGGATGTGGGATTTCTCATAAATCCAATGCTTTTTACTAAAGTTTCAATAGCGGATAATATGTACGTTTCATATCATATCCAGAAACATTTACATTGGTAAATTACATTACAAAAGAATATTCTTCACTATGTGATGTGCGTATAGTTTTATGTCTTCATCGTATGATATATCTTTATAACTACGCCCATGCAATAAGTTAATGAAGGCTATCATTTTCAGCAGTTCAAGAGGTAAGGAGTTGGCATTGCCATTTTAATAGAATTTACAGTAAGCTCTTCCAGCTACATCTAGTTAATTTAATTTAAAAGAAATTATACAATTTTAAATCGAGAATGTCCATGTGCATTTCACTCTCCAACATTTATAGTTACGCGTGCAACAAAAAGTACAAGGTGAGATGTTGTGCACAGTGTAGGCCAACACAACAGCACAAGAAGAACAGAAACAGAAGTGTAATATTTACTCTTCTTTAAAACAGGGGAGAGCTGTGTTGATCTGATGATGAAAGAAAGGATCATGCACGTACTCAATGTCATAAGTACTTCGAACTTGTATACCCATCTGTCGCTTCAATCCAACCATGCGTACATGATTTTCCATCTCTTACTAGCCGTGAACTTCCACGAAGATGCAACTATATCAAGCTGGGTGAACGACTTTATAGAAGCTGCTCTGGAAACTCTTATCCGAACATCCATGCAGCATTACTTTTAAAACCATCTTTAGCTCTCGCTTGATGTGTTATCCCTAGTCACTCACTACAAGAAATAAAAATGCATCTTGGTTTGGTTTACGGTCTCGACCTTCAATATAGGGTATGCTGGGGAAGGGTAGCAGAAGTGCACCTGGCATGAGTGAACCGAAATCCAGAAAAGAAGATGCGACCATGAAACCAAGTTTAAAGTGTTCTATTCACTTTAAAGAAATGTCCTGTGCCATACCCTTAGAAAAACACACGCCTTCTTCTTCCAATGCCACCTGAAACCGTCACTTCATTATGTATACATTATTTAACATCAGTACATTACCTAAGACCTCACAAAATCAAAATACAAATGAACACGTGTTTCACAAGGAAAACTAGATAACGTAAGCCCACAATGGAAAATTAGTGACTTCAGTCAATAGAGAAAGCAAGTATGTGCCCGTTCGGTTTAAATTGAGATCCATTTAGGCTACTAGTTTCTGCTTTTCGGATGGATTTCGTGTTAAATATTCTGACACATACTTTTTGAGCATTCTCCGCTTCCTTCTAGCATTGAGAGTATAATGATGCATTGAAGCAAAAATTTAAAAAAATCCCCGCAGATGGGCATAATTGCCACATGTTATCATTAATATGACATGCGACAGCTGCCTCTAGAACTAGAAGGTGCCTGACAAAAACAAAGCATCTGGGGCAACAATCATGTTATCTTTGAAAACATCTATCCCTAGCCTCAAACACGGTGCCGCTAGGGAGTGGAAGCAGGTATCTCGTAGGTCAAGATGAGCAAAACGCGTCTTTAAACATTCTACAATGATATTATGTGACAAGCGTACATAAAATAAGTATTTCTAGGAGTTCCTACACGCGCACAAGCATACATTAGTATATGATATAATGGTAGTTCCGAACAACGTAGATGCGTACACTGAAATGCCCTTCAAAACCGAGCAGCTGCATTTTGTTGATGAAAGGTCTGAGGAGTTTCACCTGGCGTTTCTTGTACCCAATAATTTAGTAGGCATACTGGAATGATTTCATGCGTATAGGTGGATATAGGATGGTGAAGGCAGAGGGTTAGATTTAAGATTTCCGATCATTTTATAAAACATACTTACATATTGTACACGCTTTAGCTTACAAAATAAAATCTAGGGATCTTACGGCTAGACGATGTTTTAGATTTTGGATGAAAATGGAAAAGCCATTAGCATCGAAAAAATCTCATAATAATATCTTCTAAATCCGTTCTTAAAACTCTTTTCTTGTTTAAAGGCGAATCAGCCCTGAGTAATAACTTTACACAGCAATTGTTTTTTTTAAAACTGTATTAAACTATGATGCATATTTTTATAGAATTTGAATTGCATCTTCATATATGGCTGAAATCGAAAGTATTGTATTGTGTAGTCAAATCAGTGATGCAACATAGTTTATGTATGGTTCATGTACGTAAAGCAAATGTAAAGTCAAATCAAGTGAAATTAAGTACTTACCGTTGTTAAGCTATCTAGCTCTGCTAGCCATGTATCCAGCAGTGCATTCGAATCTCTACGCCCTGCTTTATTAGGATATCCATCTTCCCCATCCGATTCATCGGATTCACTTTCCGGTTGAACGTCATGTGTATCTTCCTCCATTTTCAACTGCCTACTACTCATTGTAGTTTACTTGTCGGGAGAGGCTGCTGGCACTTCTGGAATTCAATAGAAGTCCGAATTTGTTAGCGAGAGAAGTTTCATAGTGGTTTCATATGTTCCATTCAACGAAGAATGCAGAAAATTCGGCCAAAGTATATTGTATGTATAGTCTATTACGCCTGTCGCTTTCATACGGGACTTTGCTTTCACTTGGATCTTGGCTTCAGATTATTCCAACAAAATTTAAAATAGTAGAGTGTTTTCAGAGGATGAGACGAAACCAGCATCAAAGCTAGAAACCATTCTATTAGCCGGGTAAGATGTTGGGCGTTGTACTTTTCAAATGGGTTAATTTTATACAGAGTTGTACTTTTGTTGCCATAAACTTAAATTGCTTGCCCATCCTTGGGTTATCTACTTGTACATGCTCGTACACAATGAATATGCTATGACTTTTATAACTAAAAGTATAAACATCAAGTACAATCTTTTTATTGTTGTGTTTATGTATGTTACTTTCACTTTTATTGTGGATGTATGCTTTACCTTTCTACATTTTCTCACAAACGAGTAATATGGTGAAATTTTTGTCCTCATCACTTCCTAATCAGAAGAAAGTATAAAGTCAGCTATATGCACGTGGACCTGAATTGTTATTCACAAAAGGATTGCAATTTTCTATCTAGTATATCTACTGATATGTGAACGGAGGAATACGTTTCATGTAGAACATTGTAATTCATTCGTCCAATTTTTATCTTATCGTTAGTTGTTCACTGCACTGCATCAATGCAAGATAAAAGTAATTTCACACGTTGCCCTTTATTGTAACAATATCTATCCTCTATATTATTGAAAGCCATCTGTTACATTTGTTTGCTTTCATTTCTTAGTCATCAATATTCCTATTCCGTATGTGAATTATTACGAATCGCACCATTGAAAATCAAACGTTCAAGTTCAAGTCCAGACAGTAATGATGGAGTTACGAGCATGACCTTCAGTATAACCTTTTCCATAATTAAATCCTCCTTCTACATTTCCCCATAAACATTTAACATTATTAGCTCATTCGTTTCTTGATTTCATGCATTCTTCATCTTACGTGCTTTTCACTTACTATAAGTACTATAAGGTTATTGAGAACGTTCTCTTTCTCTTCTCAATGGAATTTTTACTTCTAGCTCAGTTACAACAATGCAAGATTGAGCTGACTGCATTTTACTATCAAATCTATTCATGTCCTCAGTTACTTCATGTGCAAGCATAATTTGTTTTAGATATTTGAAATCTTCGGCTGTGAAAACGAAAATTAGATTGCTTACAACCAGTTCACAATTATTCGATAGGTATTCTTTTATTTTGTAGAAACGAGCGTGACGCATCAAGGTACCACAAACCATTACATTGGTTGGGTATAATACTTATATAAATGCTTATAGCTCTATGAAAGTACAAGAGGAATCACTTTGTATGCGATGATGACTCACCACAGTCTACCAAATTCTGGGAGGGGACGGATCAGAATCAAGAAAGTCACCTTAGGAATAGGTAGGTAGGTAGGGATCGGATAGGACAGAACATTACCACAAGAGGCAAAACATTTTATAAAGATTGAACTTGTTCCATTACAGCGTACACTGATATTACTGTTGTGTAATAGGGATAGTGAACCAGTCTCCATATATATCTGAATTTAAACACTATTACATTACGTTATATCATGAAGACTGAAAGATCCAACGAAGTATGTATGCAACAATATCGGTCGGAGACAACATGTTCATTTTATCGGATTAGATTGGCTTGGGATGTCTGGGATGAGTCATCTCAAGAATTTACGGCATATTAAGATACGGTATGTAGCAAATTAGTTTACAAAGAATCGATCAGATCAGGCTATCGGGCAATCAATTTACGAGATCATAATATAGGTTTTCAGTTTGGATTATGTTTAGTCTACTGCGCATTTCTTCATTCTTCTTCACTCATTATTGTTTACTTGCATACAGCAACTAGCTATACCGTATATCATGATGGGGAATCCTGATGAGAGATTGTAACGAACACGAAGAAATGAAAATTAACCGCTTCCTACCTAATTGTACTTTGTGTAGTGTCTTTTCTCCAAAGACCTAATTATAGACGACCTGAACATGAGGGCAAATGCAAACAAAACAATCAGGTTAGCATCTGAATGTTGTTAGAAGTTAAGTATAATGTTAAAATTCGGGCATATAACAACTAGGCTTAAACAGATTCTCTGCAGGACCGGAAACGAAAAAAATAAGAAGTCCTACTATGTTGCCTCTTTAATAATTTGAGTAGTCTTTCCTTTCATGGACAATGAACCAGTTCAGTGGAAAACAACATGTTGGGCATACTAACTAGTGAACTAGCATCTAGCTAGTGAAGGAGATGAATGCTTTTTTCATAACATTGAATGCATATAATAAGTCTCTATGCACCCTTTTCACAGGAAATGACATTGTACATTTTAAATCAGTTTTACATGGAACAGGTGGTCTCAATTCTTGTAACAATCCTAAAGATACGAGAATGATTTGAAAAGTATTGAATTGAAACTAATAGTTAAAATATTCTTCGTAGAGAACGAAATGCACCGAGTTGAATCATATTCTTAAACTCTAGGAGTAAATGAACGTATACGATATTGATTTCTTTAAATATATAACACCTTGTAATAGTAATTTAATAGATTATTACAACTGAATTTATGCAATTTATCAAATCAATTAGCTGTTGAGGAGCCAATTGATTATTGCTAACAAAATGGCGCAGTTGTTAAAAGTTACTTACTACTATGAGTATCAAACATGTGTATATGAGCAAGCAACATTTACATATGTTAATAATTTTACCCCGGAAATCATCTAGACATAGATAAAAATTAATATTCATTGCATTTTTCACTGCTTTGTGATTTCATGTCTGCAATATATAAGCATTGCGTACACATCATTGGTAGGTCAGAAGATGTCATTTGAATTCTTTCTGATTCATATCTGAACGAACCAGACTAGGATTTTAAAAAACAATTTCTGCGAAGGCATGTAAAGCTAATTACATTTTAAAGAGTGCTATTGACTAAGAAAATCGCAGAAAATTTATTATTTTAGGTCTGAAGTTGTACTTGCCAAACTCTGGGTTTTTCCTACTTTTTGCGGACATTGTAATCCAAACCAAAACTTTTGAAACCTTACCTCATCTTATGCATGTACTAATAAATTACAATGACTTTGGCTGGTTACACAATTGGTCTAAGTTTATGTAAATCAGCAAAACGTGAATATTTCATGAGTTTGATTAATACATTCTATCCAGAGTATCAGTACAAAAATCATCCAGTTGAATGCAAAATAATAATAAAATTGCTACTTCAATGATTTTAATTTTATTTTTGAAACACATTTGTCTACTACTACTCTGCCGAGTTTTTTGCATATCATACGTTTTTATCGGAGAAGAAAATTTTGAGAAGTACTCACATCGCACATCACTTCATTTGCAAAATAGCAAGTAACTGCTTTGTTATGGTCATTCTAGTATGTTCAATATTATACCAGGAAGTAAGACTGGATTTATACAATATTGCCAAATCACTTAATGTCCTTGACAAAAGACGAATAAATCTTTTTATCCTTGCATAAGTTTAATAAAAACTTTTAAACATAAACACATGCGAAAAAGTTCCTGTACTTGTACAACCAATGGGATAGATTTAAGGTTTAGCACATCTAATTCGTAAAATTCTTAACACATTACAATTTATAGCGTACTATTTAAGCTTGTGTTACGAATGGAAATTTTAAGAGTAATCAATATTCTTACCTGAAAAAAGGCAATCTGCAAAGTCTGAGCAGCTCCATCCAACTCGACGTAAGCACATCAATAATTTGCGTCACTTGAATTTTGCATGAGTCCCTCTGACACTGAACCAATGCTTCCAAAAATATGGCAATAATTCACACTTATACTCTCATTTCATTTGCTCTTTTCAGCCAATTTAAAGCTTTATTCCACTCTCACTAAGCTCCACTTTTCAAAGGAACCTTTTCTCTCAGTTTAGGCTGACCTTCATAAAACTTTTTGAAACCAAATAATAATGTTACACAATTAGCACTTTGCGTGGAATAGGGTTGTCTCAATTAGCGTTGCATAACAGAATCAAATGAGTAGCACAGTAATAATCAGTACAGCTGAAGAACGACTGATCTTGTGGCATTTTACTATACTATATGCTATTGGATTTCATTTGTAGCTTGCCTTGACTTGATTATATCGCATATTGGTTGTTCATTCAACTACTTGGAAGTACAAGATGATTAATACAGTCGATGACGATCGCTGCTTTATTTTGGAGCACGCACGCAGTGCAATACAATGTGGCTAAACGGAAAAGATGACAAACTCATATAAATTGTATGCATGCACACTTCATTTCATACACTAAATACTTGCTTTGCTTTCATTTGTATAAGGCAGTAAATGCAACTTTGCTTGTCAATCAGTCTGTACAAAGTACAAAGTAACGTATGTATAGCGTTAGCAGATGTTTTTCTTAAAAAAAGATTAGAACAGCCACAGAACTGGTAATGGTGAATGGAGTGGACAGTGGACGGATCAAGAGATAGATGAGACGGCAGTGGTTTCAGTTGAACTTAAACTAAATATTTGCTTTGTTGTGTATATAGCCGTATCACTAGTATGAAACTGATAGGCTTCTTCACTGAATGATGTTAATGAGTTATTAGTCCATCCTGCCCATCTCCAAGCTTGGACCCTTTTTGTAGCCAAAATTCTCACAGGCACTATGGCCTAAGCTTGCCTTTGCCTTGACTGCGAATGAGTTCGTGGCACCAGCGGTGAGGCAACATAAAGGGAAATCGGCAACACTCCAGTATTCAGAAGTATAAAAGTTGTGTGCAGAGAAGTGACTACATTCATATAGCGTAAGCATACTAACGGGCATAGAATTGAATGGTAAGATATACAAGAGCTACATAGAAAAGCTGGATAAGAGAGGAGCAAGCGCATCCGTCCGTGATACTGCGTTGTGCTATGCATTGTCGGTCTCACTCTCACACTCACTGTTTACTCATTACTCACTTCATGCATAAACTGCAGAAGCACTGGGTGGGTGTTCTCCTCATTGGGATGGAATGAAAATTCACTGCATGAATCCGTATTATTACGGCTATATAGAAAGCGAATATAATGTGTACAGATAGAGACAGAGTTCACGGGATGATTGCTGTTACTTGTTTGCAGTTTCAACTTATATGCAGGTCATGTCAAAGTTGGGGAAGCTGCAACAATGATACACAAAGTTGTTTCTTGTAAATGCTGAGGTCAAATTATGAACTAGTTGCAATTGAGTGAATGCAGAAACAATTCATTTTTTTCTACTGATGTATTTACATTTTGATTATTCATAACACTGCACATTCGGTCTGTGGGTGATGTAAAAGCTTCCGAACTTTGATTTTCTAGTTTGTCAAAGTGACCATAAAAAGTATCATTCATTGAAAGCCATCTAGTCGGATATGTTTCAGTGGTAGCCCAGCAAATTGGTTCTTATGTATTTTCATGACGGACTGGACTGGATTGCTTCATGACTTTCATGAGTTCAAAGAGCAACTATTAGCGTAAAAAAGTAGCCTTTAACAGTTCCATTTCCAGTACATAAAAACTTCACTTTATTATTGTAGACATCAAATCTGTATAATAATATAATAATAATACAATACAAATGGATTATAATTCTGAACAGAATAGAATATAAATGAAACTCTAAAATACGATAACAGCATATTTTGTGATATATGGCAAGAAATTAAGACATCAGTCATATAGTACATTCACACGAGAATACAAGGACTGCTACCGATACAGGTTAAGGTTGCAGAATTTTTTTAGTCCTTCTCCTTGGTCGTCACTCACTGTATGTCATCATTGGGATGGTCAAAAATGTGTAACATGAATGAATATAACCTTTTATAGTGTTTGCCTTAATTTCTACCATCAAAACACTTGTACTTAATACACTTTTAATGCCTGTCTAGAACATTGTATACATGCCATTTATTTGTATTGTATTTGTAACTGTAACAAACTATTTTACTTTTACTGCTAACTCTAATATAGAATTTAAATGGGAATACATGTACCACATAAAACACACAATAAAACAGCCACATATAAATTGTTGACGCGGTACTAATCGTCGCCAACGTCATCTTTCTCAGGTGATCTGTCGGGCGACCGGTCTCCATTTTTGTCAGGGCTCTTGGAACGACTTCTGGAGTCTCTAGCGCGGCGTTCTTTGCTCGCACTTCTGGAACGGCTTTTATCCCTAAAGATTAGTATTATTATTAATCAATATTAATTTTAGTTTCATAATTAATCCGTCAAGAGAGGAAATGCAGTTGAAAGGAATGCATGTGCTTACCTGGACTTTGATCGAGAACGGGATCGAGACCTTGACTTGGAGTCCTTCTTTTTACTTGGTGAACGAGATTTGGATTTATCTCGAGAGTCGTGACTCCTGAAAGTTAAATAAAGATAATTAAATATCTGTGTACAAGCCCACTTTAAACTAGGCAGAGTTGTACAAAAAAACTAATTTGCTGTGTTCAGTACGTTGGGATATTCTTTCATTATTTTCAGACCCGAAAGATGAAAAATCATCATTATAAGCAAATTGGTAGATGGATAATTCTAATGATTGTATACTAATCACTTACTTTGATCGTGAACGGGATTTCGAACGTGATTTGGAACGACTTTTGCTGCGACTCTTGGACTTGCTCTTTGACCTATTAAATAGAAATCAATAAAAAAAAGTCATTACTAAACAGTCTATGTAACAAATTTTACAACATCTAGAAGCATACAAACAACGCAGTTCAGTTACATTGCAAATACATGAATAAATGAATTTACTTACCGACTGCGAGATCTAGAATCACGCCTTCGTGAACGACTTCTAGAACGGGAGCGAGACCTGGAAGAGCTTCGTGATCGTCTACCACGGCGGCCACGATCCTCTACCAAACGAACACGACGCCCATTGAGTTCAGTGTCATCCAACTTGTCCAATGCAGCTTTCATGTCAGAGTAGGTGGCAAACTCAACGACACTAAAAATTGAATTAAAACATGAATATAAAAAATCCATCTATTCAAAATATGATTTATATAATCTAATTATTTATGAGCTTTAAATTAAATTTCAATCAAACACTTACCCTTCATTTCTCCGTTGTTTATGGGCATCCGCGTATGTAACTTCCCCGGCTTGTCGCATATAGTCTTTCAAGTCCTTGGTAAATAAATAAATACAATCTCAAGTTACATTTGGACCATTTTGAGACATCACTCTACACTATAAAGCTCCGGTTCGCATGCATATATTATTATCACGCGTTAGAACCGTCTCGTTGGGAGGATGCTGAGAAGGAGACAGGATTAATAAGGGAAAGGAATTGGGTTTGCTTGCTGTAATTGCAGGATTTGATTTATAGACTGACGGGACGAATCATGTCATAAGGATGAGGAGGCTGGCGTCACAACCCGCAACCAACTCTTCTGGAAGTTATGGCTGGCATATGCTTGCTTCATGATTATGATGCCAACTGTTTTCACTCTCACCGCCAAACGCTTTCGCAACCGAGCCGGAGTACAGCGTTTACTCAACCAATGATCAACTTGAACCGGTCTTGTCAATATCCCCTTGGACCTCGCCAACTTATCTAGCATCTTAGCTTTGTTTTCTGTGATAATTTAACCGTCGTCCAGTCCCACTATATGCTGTCCATCGCTTTTGACCATGTATCAGAAAGGTTGAAGTTGATGAAAGGTAAAAAAGGAAGTTAGGAGGAGAAACGCACATCATTTTCTGTATTTAAAACGAAAAATTTGCTGTGCGGTGTCAAGTGACAGTTTGAGGAAAAGGTTTATCTCATGATAATGGTCCGAAAAATAGTTTTTATTACATTAGAGGACAATATTTTACCTTCCCCCAAAATCTAGGCACACTATTATCGTACGAACAAAGGGAACCATGGATGGACAGATCAGGGGGACCCTGACCGAAATTCGCTCTTTGGCCGGACAATTTCATCATATATGTTATCGGTCGCTCCTCTGACCCTCAACTGTTTTTCTGTGATTCAATGGTAAGTCGGGAAGAAATGCATTTGTTCCCACTGCCAGTCATCTGCTTAAGTCAATTTTGGCCGACCAGAATCGTCCTCAAACGAGTCGTCACGACAGAGGTTTACACCCCCAATTACCCCCCTCTTATGTTTTAATAGATGATTTTCTCCCAAATCAAATCCTTATTTAAACTATTTTCAGTTCCCCCAGATAGTGCGCATATCTTCCCTCAAGTCAAGCCCTTGTCCACAAATTTTATGCCCTTGTGAGATGATATGCAGCACTGGGCAGCTCAAAACCACGGCTGGAAAGCCAGAGGTCAACTCCACCAACGACTTTGCTCTCTTTCATAATGGGACGTTCTGTTCTAAACCATTTAGCGATCTAGCCCCACCAGGCTGTCCCTATCTGACGTCTTATCATGGCCAGGTACATTTCATGATTCATGGAGTCACGTCCTACGCCTTTCGTGAAACCCGAAACGAAGCATGGAGGGTAGGGACCCATCTTTCCATTCGTCATCATGGGCATGGGGCTTTAGGCATATAAAAACATTATCCCATTATTAAATACGAAAAAAGAAAGTTACCACAATTCGTTCTCATACTATCAGCAAAACTACAAGAATTAATTCTGTTTCTGTTGTACACCTTTGTCAGAAGAAGAAAACTAGTTGCCCATTAATTTCTTGGGTAATTTTCGTTTGGGCTTCATAATGATTCTTATTAAAAATCTAGATCGAAAAAAGTTATTGGTACTAATGTTGCTAGTACCTCGTATTGGCAATTTGTTGATGAGAACTACATTTTTAACCAAGTTGATAAAAAATACTACGATTAAAAGAATCAACATACTTTATTTGGAGACGAAAAAAATATCTGGGATGGGAACGCGATCCCGCAACACACAAGCCCTCACTAATTTCAATTGCTCAATGCCGGAAAATGAACCACTATAACTTCAGTGATAATTATTATAAACTTCCTTCATCATGAGGTCACTACAAACAATATCTCACGTAGCAGTGAGATAGCGAAAATACATTAATAATTTTGTTTATGCAAAAGCAAAACAACTCTTCTTCCTCATTCTTCAGTGGCAAATCATAAGTATATTACCCCACTACTAAACTCCACTTCCTCTTGTGATGAATGCCTTTCTTTAGGTATCCTTCCACTATTTAATGATAATGCTAATAGTTTATCCTTGTACCGTCGAATCTCTCACGGCCCTCAATCAATCTTATAAAAGCATTTCTTTAGCAATGTATGAATGATTGCGACATCTTCTACTATATGCAAAGGTTACATGGTATTTATACAACATTCATTTGCCAATTACTTATGCAGTAAAAGCTCTACAAGGAATTCCATTCCCATAAAACCATATTATTATGCATAAATGAATCACTTTGACATACCATCACGGTCTTTTATATGATACGAAAATATGATACTAAAATAAAATTTTGTCAATTAAATACTGGATTGCTAATGTGGAATATAACACTCACCTGCCAAGATACTCGGCTGGACAAGTTCTCCACGATAAGCCTATACTCCGTCCGTGTGGGAGGTCCATACCTGTGCCAGAAATACAAATTTTTAATAGGACAAATGTTCTTCTAGCTTCATGTTAAATGACAACTGTTCCTCTTCACATCACATTTCGATAATTGAGCTGCCTGACTGACACTATTAAATTTTATAGCAAATCCAAAGCAGTACCCGTTTCTAAATCAACAAACAGGTAAGGAAAATGATTACTTTGAGAAGTGTTCACACATGTTAATACTGAAGCTAAAACAGCCGAAACACAAAGTTACGCAACTTACTTATCAGAGCCACGAGGGGGAACACGACGCACGCCGCCACACCACCACCACCTGACCTTCCACGTCCATCCCTTGGTACGCCGCGTGCTCTTTCAACGATGACTCTAGAAAATGAATTGAAATACCTCGATAAGAATACAAACTGGCATTCTATTGCAGCTAGCATTACATTACCATTCTGTCATATTCTAATCATAGTAAAAGTTAACAGTAACTTACCGTTCTCCCAAAAGATCTTTGCCATTCAGTTCATAAACGGCATCATCCGCATCCCTGTAGTCATCAAATTCCTGTACAAAAAAGAAAATGGTACAAATAAAAAATAATTAGTCAAATCTAAAGAATTGTGAATGTTACGGTAAACACTAGAAAAACTTTGAACAAGAACTGACTAGTCAATAAAAATGAACTTCTAAAAAACTTGCTCATACTCTATGGTTCAACAGTTATTACTAGCTAAAATATTCCAACAAGAGTAAATTAAAACGATACATAACATTTGCTTTAAATTAAACATCTAAAATAACGGAGAACCCAACCAAACTACCACGAAGAAGGTACAACAAAAGGAGTCAATGGGCAACTAAAAAATAAAGATCCAAACCGACAAGAAAGATTGACCATAAATGTTTACTGTTTCTTACCACAAATCCA
This sequence comes from Orchesella cincta, assembly GCA_001718145.1. Classification (NCBI taxonomy): domain Eukaryota; kingdom Metazoa; phylum Arthropoda; class Collembola; order Entomobryomorpha; family Orchesellidae; genus Orchesella; species Orchesella cincta. Next base: position 43,917 of record LJIJ01001258.1, read on the forward strand.
TATCCATTTTTAATCAGAATGTCTCTAATTCTGCCATATCCCTTAAAAAATCTTTCTAAATCTTTCTCCCGAACTCCATACGGCAATCCGCCAATATAAACCCGAGTTCCTCCCATGTTTACTATGTATTTATTTAAATCTGGCCAGTGACTTTAAATGCACATTAACCGTCTCAAACATATGATCGAGTCAGTGTGCAATTTTTAATCAAAACTACTCTATTTATATTAAAAATCTGACACTGAAAACTTCCAAAAAACTAATATATTTCTTTGCTATGAAGTGAAGTGCTGTAAAAGAGGCGTCCTATTCCTCACTCGGAATGAGGAGAATGAAGTATTAGCTTCTTCACCAAAAAGGATAAAATTGAACGCGTACAAATACCGAAAACAACGTACAAATGCCGTACGCAGTAGAGTCACCTCCAAAAATCAAGCCGACAAAAAACAACAGAAATGTGCATAGAGCAGATAGGTGAGCAGATCCAAAGCAAGCCAAGCTACAGCAGAGCACGCTACACGAGGAAGAAACGTACATCAAATATGGCTGAAATGGGCGTATCGGCTTTTTCCCAGCGGTCGCCCGTCATTGGCTGCTAAGGAAACTGGGATGCTCATTCCTCAAAAAGCATTCCGGTAACTTGCAAGCGAAATATAAACAACGTTCTTCTCACCTTTTAGCTCCACGTTCAAGTCTTTTCAGTCCTTGATGCTCTTTCGTTTGACCTGGCTGGAGAAAGCACGGAAAACGATGTGTTTTGTGTTGCAACATTTAGTTTAAAACTTTGAAACTTGAGACGGTTATAATTGTGATGAGCTAGAATTTGGTTGTGTTTTGAAGCAAACCCATCAGATGAAAATGAGAAATGATGAAATATGAAACTTATTTAAAATATTAGCATGTCGTTGTCATTTGTCATCCGTATGCAAAATGCAAAATAGAAAAATCTCATTATGTAAAATTCAATTACTGAGACATAGGCAACTGAAGACGTTTTGAATATTATGCTACTTCCTACATTATGCCTTTTTACCCATGAACTGCTTGGTCCATACAGCTTCTTTCTTTACTATCAGGATATGAATTTGTGTTTTACGACTGTAGTTAAATGCACTTTTATGTACGATACAGAACTAGCATCCTAACACATAACTAGCATATCATAATCATTCATAAGCACAAGTTCGATAGTAAGACATCCCTCCCTATCTCATCGTATGTAAAGTGTTTAGTATCGTAACAATATTCAATGTACCAAACCAATGTAGTATGCGTAAATGAGTACCTAACAAGAATACCGAGGTATCGCTATATATTTTTTCTTACTTACGAAAAGGAAAGACCGTACATACTTGCAGCAGCATATCTATAGGACAATACTGCACTATATATATCCGCATGTCTAATCTAATGTTGATGTCTGATCTTCTTAGGACATGCTGTTACTGTTTGCTGAAACTTATCATAAAGACAGGAACAAAATTTGTGAGCTGAAAACAGTTTAAAACTTTCGTCACAAAAGTATCTGGACCGAGAGAAAGGTAAAAAATTTATCCAGACAAAATAAAATGATAAGCGTAGCCAATACGAATTAGTTACAGCTTGAGAAAGTAGTTGCATTTAATTCGTTTCAAAAGATAGGTAGATTATCCAAATTTTCAAAGAGTTACCATAAACTATGAAAGAGTATTCAAAGAATGAATTTCATGCAGATACATTTATGCTGAACATTCATAGCTAAATTCTAAATTATTTGTTTGCAGATTACCGGACGAGTTCTACTCACACTCCCTGCTCTGACAGCGTATTTATCTATTTCATTTGGGGTCATATCAACTCACCTTGCCAGTTTATCAAGATGTCCACCTTGGATGTAGTTCCGAAGGATCTTCGTAATCTCCGAGCTTGCCTAGTGTGCTCATTAATTAAAACATTCGACCAGTTCGAATTTGATGGTTGTGAAAACTGTGACGAATTTCTGAGAATGAGAAATAACAGAGAGAATGTATACGCCTGTACTAGTTCCAACTTTGATGGCATGATTGCAGTTATGAGCCCACAGGACAGTTGGGTATGTAAATGGCAAAGAATTGGAACCTTTACCAAAGGCATTTATGCTATATCCGTGTCAGGAAAACTACCACCAGGTATCGTTAGAGAAATGAAAAGTCGTGGAATTCGATACAGGTCTCGTGATGTTAGTCGCACATAAATTTAAAACTTAAACAAAGTAAATTCGAATCGCAAGCCGGATATTTATAAAGTACACAAACAACCTAATCGTTTGTGTCATCTAATTACAACGTGACTGAATGTATTTAGATTTTAAGAACAATCTTAGTATAAAGCTAATGAATGATCAATCAAAAGCATGCTTGGATGATTGATTGAAGGGTTCTAAAATTATTGTAACCTTTCATTTCATAATGTATAATATTTTTTGTTATTTGTATTTTCGTCTTTCTCTGATAATAAGATATTGGGAAACCGAATGATGAATTAGAATTAAATTGAACCTTTTTCTAATAAACACCAACTATTCAATTCAAATATCTAAATATTCATATCATTTACAATGTAAATTTTACATGCTATCTCACATATAGTTATCATTTTGGAACAGAATGGCAGATGGTGCGTAAACGCAGAGAAATCTCTTCGAGGGTGAAGATAGCGAAAAGGGTAATAAAATTTTCTTTCAAAGTTTCTTTCATCTTCCGTTTTAGGTAGATAAGGGAACGCCAACCACTTTCATTTCACTTTTTCATATCGAAGCTTACCTATCATCGCGTGCATCATTGGAATTGAAAGAACCGTGCCTTATTTTATGTCATTAAAATTTACAAAAATCACATTTCATTTAACTTTAACGCGCCTGGACTATAACAGTATCCATTCTACTACTAACTTTGCTGTTCGAGGTAGTTAATACACCTGGTCATGAATAAAGTAACGGTGAAGTTCAAGCGACCAACATGTTGCATCAGAAGGAATATGAACGGCGAGCCGAACACGGTATTGGATGAAACAAATGGCAAAGCAAAAAACGATGTTCTTGCTTTATATAAACTCCAAAAAGCTCGAAAAGAAGCCATTGCTGCACAGCATCATTCAAAGGCCCAAATTGATTATGTAAACTTACCAAATTACATAATATAATGAATTCATAAGCTACTCCACAATAGTAAGTGTATGCAGATCAAACTTGACTTTATGGCTATCCTAGATACTACAAGAAATCGAAAATGTCAAACTTGAGGGACAGAATCTCAGACAGACTATCGAAGAACTAGAAATCAACATCTTTAAAAGTCTCTGTAAAACAAAACACCCAAAGAAATTATCAGAACTTTGTAAGGCTAAGACTTGCTGCAAAATAGATTTGTCAAACTCCCAGCGTATGCTAAAAAACTTACAGAAACAACTTGAGAATGCCCGGTAAATACAGTAAATGTTACAAATTAGCCTAGTCATGATTGCCTTATGTGAAAAGAGTGAGCATTGAATTAAAAACATTTTTTCGGGTCATTTCCTTCGAATGAATTTCAACAGAATTGCTTATAGAAATGCAAAACTTGAGGAACATTCGCTAAACGAAGACGTAAAGACGTTGCATGATTCACAGTGGCAGCAACGCATAATGCAACCAAAATCTATGGAAAATTCACGCCTTGAGAGAGAAGTGACCTCCAGAAAAAACGCTTTGAAAGTCCGAGAAGAAACTATCTCATCGGTGGCACATTCAATCACTGCCCACGTTTTACAGCTTCCAGATCACTACGCCTCAATGAGACAAATTCGCGAGGCTAAGAACGCCAGGCGAAGCGTTGATAAGCATTTCGTCAAAACCATTCGAAAAGCACGGGAGAATAAGGCTATAGCAATTACAGAAATTCAATTACGCCAGCGACGGCAAGCGGAGAATTTGGCAAAGTTAAAAAATGAAATTCGTGACATCAAACAAAATTTAATAACAAAAAACAATATGAAGCGCATGCACGATGAAGAAATTGCTCTTGAAAAGGAAGAGGTGAAGAAGTTGCTGCTTTCACAAGGGGCGAATCCATACATTGCGGAATATCTTCTTGCGATTGAGGAGAAGCAACGAGAGATACAACGGAAGATGCTAGTAGAGGAACAAAAGCGGTTACTAGATATGCAAAGGGAATACGCTATTATAGAGGCTGCCAAGGCTAAAGAGGAGGCTGACAGAAAAAAATGGAATGACTACTGGGCCAACAAGGTGAAAGATAAGGTGAAACAGGAGAGAAATAGCAAAATGGAATTGTACTACGATAAAAGCCCCGAAGAAGATACTAATAAAGGAGAGCCGGAACTCCTCCTCAACAAGAAAGACAGATGTCTGTAGATAAGTCAGCTCCTGAAAATGAACAAACGGCTCAGGCCAAGAGTTCCAAGAAGCTGAAGAAGGTATTATGAAGATAAGTTAATTAATGTTCTATGGCATTGATAAACAATATCTTTTGAAAATTTTACATGATATTTATACAAATAGAGATTACAGAAGAAGTAGTGCTAGTCGTCGTTCCTGACAGAGTGTCAGTTAGTTCCGATCCCAGAAAGAAAAGTGCTTCGGTCGGAGGAGAATCCCGTGGTAGTAGAGATACTAAGAAAACGGCAATATCTGAGAGCTCCAAACAAAGTAAACGGTTTTCTTCTGAAAGGCAAGCTATGATTTTGGACTACGTAAAGAAGCAATCCTTACTAAAATCCGCAGGAATTAATTCAGGGGACGGAGGGTAAATAAGAACTAACATTGACTTGAAATGCATGCATGCCTAAAACTAATATAATATGCAGTAACTGCTAGTTTTTCTAACTAAACTGTTTTATAGGATTATGCTAATGGGTAATATTGACGTCTTTGACTTTGGTGACGTGCCCATTGGAGAGCGAAATTATGTTGTCGTGAACATTGTTAATTTGGGTGTTGATCCGATTAAACTAAAGATGAGTATTCTGAATCCATATGGCCCATTCACACTTTGCAATGCTTTAAAAGATATTCCTCCCGATCATTTTTACACGCTGAAGTTTAGGTACCAGCCCAAAGATCGTGTAGAAGTAAGATGACTTAAAATGAGTGACAAGGAAAGCAATTAATGAAGTGTAATATGTAACTATAAATACTGATGAGTGATTTATAACTGTTTTTTTACAGGATTCCGAAACTCTAAAAATCGAAGACGCCGAAAAACCAGAGAGTTTCGTAATGATTAACCTTAAGGGTCAAGGTATTCTATACAGTGCGTGAACAGTGCTTCAAAATGCAGACACAGACTCAACTTGAGCCAAGAATGAATATAGCGATGCATTATACGATTTTGTACAAAGTATGCCCTTCATGTAGCAATAAAATTTGCGGAAGTGGTCATATTGTAGGATTTTATTTTTGAATTCATAATTATGTAGCACAAATATAACAGATTTTATAGTCTTAAATTGTCATCGTAAACCAATATTAAATATATTATGGTTTACCGTATATGAATGATTAATTTTACTCTTAAACTGTTCACAAACGATAATAAAAATGGAATCTTATCACTATAACATTGTAACGCTTACAAGCATATGTATATATCCATCGTACTATCCATAATCTGACGTTACACTATTTAGTATGTATATATTCGTTCGATGCCACCAACTTAATCAGAAAAATGCCAGACTTGAATATTTAATTTTCAAGCTCTTTCACAAGAAAAATATTCGGTATATATAGGCGCGTGCCTTGCGATACGATGCCAGAAAGGAGTTGAATACTCCCCGTAGTTTTTTGTCGTCTTTCAAACAAAGTAAAAACACGCAATATTATTATATAGAATATACAAATTGTTTTGCTGGAAGGCTAAACGGTGGTCGATCACTCTTCACTAATTGTATAATATAATTATAACATTATTGGCTTGATTAATGATGTATTATTGATGCAGTTCTTGTTCTGTGTTACTCCAAACAACACATAATTTCTTATCAATGCCATATTTTGTGCACGTTGCAGGTTGATTTTAAACAAACCAGGAACGTTGAACATTACCAATAGTTATATAATTTTTGTTTTTTCGTTGTGATAAGCCTGACTTACTTCACCCGTTTTGTCGTACATTCTCTTATAATATATATGTAATGCTTCGAATCGGTCGACCTGATACAACGTGCCTGCTTTCTTGGATTGCTCTCAGACTCGACGTGGTCTCATTACGCCGCTGTTGCGCTTCCCAATTTTAAAGGGCATAGAAAATGTTTTCGGTGAATAATTCTCTTACTGTAAGTTAACGCGATAATAATAAAAAAGTTAGTAATATTTTTTCTCTATCTATCTGTGCAAATTCTATCTTATTTGTTGTTAAGCTACAACTGCAAAGGCTCACATAGTTTAGAAGTTGAGGCTACGTTTACATATAATTGTAATGTGTGCACGCCAGTTCTCAACTAGTAATAATTTTAATATGCATATTTATGCTGTTGTTTTCAAGTCTGAATCGTGTACTAGTACATGATTTCCAGAGATTAGATTTGATGTGTATTACACAGCGGATAGGTTGCCTATGACCTAATACCCATTCAGGGAGAAACGTTTAAAAATAGGTTCTCGAACCTGCAGGGACCTAAACCCCTTGAATACTTGTAAAATATAAGGTGTACTGTATATAAGATATCAACTTATTGACTCAGGCACGCCTTACGACGTAGACGGTTCGATAAAACTTCAAGGCTACCTATATCTGAATGCTTATAAGTAGCATAGTGAATATCTTGTGGTATCTCATCATCATCCTCATCGCCATGATCGTGCAATTACTCTAGTCGTTCTTTCTTTTTCCAGTTACATAACTTTAATTAATTAGATATCATAGATGCACCAATAAATAGCAAGTTTTCTTTATTAAAATTTCAAGATGTAACAAAGCTTTTTGGATATCAAGTTGCTGCTCAGCTTTCCTTTCGCTCAAGTGGATAATATGTTAGCTCAATATTGATATCTGTCAGGAAGA
>LJIJ01001259.1:0-50932 GCA_001718145.1 Orchesella cincta
AATCATAGCCCAAATTTTGTTTGGAACCCTCCCTCTGAATTCAAGGGACATCACATCTGCCATTAAAAAATTCTTACCGACAAAAACATACTTTAGCCCATCCACTTTTTTTATACTTTTAGCCAATTTCAATGCAAATACTTCGGGAAGAATAAGTGCCGATCTGTTACAGATTTTTAAAGTGTCAGTAGCAAGTTTCCATTGTTTCTCAATGAACATTTGAAGCTTGTCATCAAAAAATATACTCTCGTCGTTTCGAATTTCTTCAAAAAGTTGGAGAGTGTTAGGATGTAGTCTTGAATTTTCAATGTACTTCCACGTTTTGTTTGAGTTGAATTCGTCAAGCGAATATAAACTGGCAAGTTCTGAGACAAGAGAGTATTCTGATATGTATAATAAACTTCCGTTTATTTTATGATCGTGAACTTGGGTCATATTATCAACATACCAGGCTTGCGGGAACAAATCGTTCTCCTCAACAGAAACCATAGTATGTACCGTAAAGTTGTTTAAACCAAGCTGCTCAAAGTGTCGATAGGGAAGAAATTTTTGGGTGCGATAATATTATAAACATTATCATATTTGTAGGCATTGCTCAGCACGGTTCCCGCAATTAATAACGATCCAAGCATCCATTTCAGTGAAGAAAAATTCAGATTGCTGCCAAAAAAGCTTCCCCTTCTTCGAGTAATATTATGATCGGCTGTAGAAACAAATCAGAAGAAAGTTTCTTGAAATCGCCTTCTTTAATGCTTGATTGTGGATAGACGCGCCAAACTTTTCCACAAAATGAAATAAAACTGGAAATATCCCTACAATAATCACAACAATTAGGAGCCAGACATGCCACCTGTAAATACTAACAAATTCTTCAAAACCAACTGATTTTTCGGCTGGTATTCCACAACTCAGAAATTTGAGAGCTCGTAGCGGATTGTACATTTGGAGCGGCATATTTAAATACCTAGTTTTATCAAAGCTGTTTAACATTACACTAAAATCGGATATTTCATTTTCATAAAAGTGAGCGTTTCTTTGTTTCATGTCTACACATTGAAAAGAAGCGGCTTCTTCATACACTTGGAGGGTAGTATTTGGGAGAATCAATTGCACCACATTGGCTACCGCATCATAAAGCAGCTGCAGCTCACTATTTCTGTTATACAATTCGGATTTCATTTGACGATGATGCCAGACAATAAAATAAGGATTTCCACTACAGTGCGGCTTAAGAACTTTGTCGTTTTGATTGTAATTGTCATTACGATTTTTCCATGCAACAACTGGATTAGTGTTAAACGTTTCAAGATGTAAAAGCATAGCTTCAACCGACATTTTCCAGAAATGGCTTTGAAGCGGTAGAAATCTGACAGATAATGACCTCGAATTATCGTTCCCAAATTCCTTTATCACAGAACTTGAGGAAACAATCCTCGATCTGACGTTTACTGCTAATGTACTTTAATTAGTTTCAAGAAAAATGAAAAGATCTCTGGTTATCAGTGCCGGCCTACGCTAGAGTCAACTAGCACACGATTGCTAGGCCGTACCGCCGACCAGCCGTACCACGGGACAGAATTTTCAAGCAACCAACGTTTACAACTTTTGAAAATATTAATTAAAACTGAATTATACCAGCAAAATGAGGTTTAAAAATATTTCTGTACGTTGTTTCTTCGTTTTGAATGACTTTCTCTTTTATACTCTTTACAGTACGTATATTTTAGGAAGTGTAACTGCATTTTCATTCCCTGTTCTATCCTTTTGCAGCATTTTTATGCTTTGGCAGTTATGAACACGGTACTTGACATATTTGTGTAATAAATGTCTGTGCGTGTGACAAAAAATCTGTGCGTTTTGTGGGAACAATTTGTACATGGACTTTAGCAGCACATAAGGACAATAAAAAACCCTCAAAATCTTTCATGGGACAGCAATGTAGAACAAGTCTCTCCCTATATTTGAAAATGAAATGTAGTAGAAAACATTTCTTCCAATTATGTTCAATCGACGTCACATATATAAATGCGTGAAAATTATCTAATGTTTGTAATTAAAAACAAATAAACCTAAGTCTACTTTGTATGCATAAGTATTTATCGTAATAACGAATAATGATTCAAGCAGTAATGCGCATGTAGAAGTCTTTAAAATCTGTCATGAAAATACGGGGTAAGGAAATAAATTTTAATGCATAAAACGATGATTGTAGAAGCTGGCCTCTGAAAAAACTCAAAATGCATGAAAATATTTGTATTGTGCCCGGTGATTTCATGACAGATTTTAAAAACTAAGACTTCTACATACACATTACTACTGATTCATTAATAAATAAGTCTCTTTTAAACCAGCCGTACCGTCAGGCGTTTGCTAGGCAGTACTTTGGATAGGACGGGCACTGAGTCTAATGCTAATATTTCGTTGAAAAACTAAAACAACAGTATTCTTTCTTGTTTTCAATAATACGTCATTTATCTTTGGTGATTTGAATTTAAAAACATTGTGTATGAAAATTTTCAGCATGTATACAAAAGTAGATTTACAGCTTCCATGCAAAATGACTAGTCCAATACTGCATTAGTTATGCTTCGATATAACAGTTTAAAAATTCAACTCGAAAATTTCAACGAAAATGTTTTTGAAACGCTGAACGTTTAATTCCGTCTGACAAGGGAGTTATCTTTGGCCCGAAGAGTTCAGGCAAGTGAATAGTGCTTCTAGGGTAGTTTGACACGCTGAGCACGATGCTGTATTTACTTTTCTGTAAAAATCAACTTTGGAATTTACATGTTAGGTTTATGGAGCAGCGATAAAAGCAGATTTGCCGTATTTTATACAATAGAAGTTCATTTTGTATGATTTTGGTAACGCTTTTAGTCAAACTTGAGTTTTTCCCTGTGACTTGAGTGTATAAAGAGAATTTCAGACACTTTTAGAAGTATTTCTATATTAAATTCGTTATTCTGCAATACGAATAATCATTCATAAAAATTCCAAAGTTCTACAGCACGTCTGCGTGTCAAACTACCCTAGAAGCACTATTTCACTTGCCTGAACTCTCCGGGCACCAAAGATAACTCCCTTGTGAGATGAAATAGGAGGTCTTCCAGAGAGTAAAGTCTCCATTAAGCTCCTCGACTCATTAGTTTTACTACGTATCAAATTAGGTCTCCAACTCTGGATAACCTGACTGCCCAAATTGAACTTGATTGTATTTGGATTGAACAAATCTCGTAATGACAGTAATTATACTATTGGTAGAAAAAGAGAAAGTTAGACTATTTTGTATCGGAAATTTTTACAAGCTTAACAAAGATTCGAAATCGCATACCTTCAAGTATTGTGTGGGGATTGTTATAATATGTTTTTTACTCAAATTGAGCAAAAACATCTCCCCTAATTCGGCGCTTTGCTTAACACGCTTGAAAGTACATTTCATGCGACTGGAAGACATAAACCTAAGATTATTTGGGTATTTAATGAAATCGAAGGTAGCTAAAATTATTGCAGCTTCACACTAAATTTGCGTTTTTTAAAGTTGAAAAAAAATTGTGAATTTTTAACGAGCTTTCTTAATATCAATCGATTGATGATATATATTTTCTCTCCTATCCTACTTCGCACTATATCTGTATCCATGTTTTTTTTAAATGCCTAAAAGACTAAAAACTTTGGAACATTTGTTTAAGAGTTAAACGGAAATAGTTAAACGTTTTGTTTAAAATGAGAGCTCGTATTCCAAAGTAAGTTTGTCTCAGACTGCAGGTGTTTTGGATTTTTGAAGTATTTAGTAGTTCATGACATCCGGTTAATCAATTTTGCTGGGCGTCATTTCCCGATCAAAGGGACATAAAAATGCACAATGTAAATTAACTTCTAAACATTAAAATTCACACAGTTTGGATCAAAGATTTGGCATTAGGTATCAAATTTTGGGCTCCGTAAAATTTGCAATGAAAAAGTTCTGAAATTTTGTTAAACAATTTATAAAACAGGTAATTTTTTTCAAAACTAATCATTTCTGGCAGAAAAAGCAAAAAACATGTGACTATACGATGTGACTAAATATGTGATGTATGCTAAAAGCTTAAAATGTGTGAAATATGTGGTAGCAACATTGTTTTCAACAACTCTATTTCTATTTGTGACCAAACGTTCACATACAATGTTTGGTTGAATCTTGAAAACGCATAAAAACATGTACTTATATGCGATAGACAGGCATATACATGTATATAATATATGTAAACGACCAAATAAGAAGCTATTACAACAAGCCAAACTAAATAAATTCTATTAAAATGTAGGGAACGCAGCTTGTAAGCAATCCCTGTCTAATCCCGTCAGATGGCTATCGTAGCTATGCTTATGCATAAGCATATACTGTATATACATAAGCTTGCCTCCGACGGATGGAAGGACGGAGCCTCACTCTCCCGTTCACCCCTACATTCCTATAAACTAGCTAAAGCTGCGTTAATAATCTAAGCAAAAATTAAAGCAATTACATGAATAGTTTACAAATCTCTTACAATTGGGCATTTAAATGTTAAAATGTCTAACCAAAAAAAGTTAGAATCGAAAGTACCAGATTCTAATAAAAACAGCTTAATAAAATTGTTGTCCCCAATTTTATCCGTCATTCAATTACCCAACAAAAAGTCTGGAATCAGAAAACAAATCATTATGCTTCAAAGCAAATTGTTTTTAGTTGTAAGTATGCAGGATTTGATAAATTAGTTCACAAAAGTGTTTCTCACCCACCTTAGTTCTTTCTCTAACGTAGTAAAACACATTTGCGTTGGAGGATAAACTGGCACCCAAGCTAGGAATATAATCTGGGCTCTGATTCGAGCCACCCATCTTACCATAGCGTGTTTTCCAGCTACGCTAATGTGCCCTCCTGCCACACGATTCAAAGTTAGAGGAACATGGTTTGTTTCTGCTGGCTGTAAATTTAGATTGGAAGCCATTTTATGTTTGTTTGTGTGTATGAATCATCAAAAAGCTTACTGCAAACGTGTAATATTGTCATGCTTTTAAAATAGCATCAATCCTTTCATGGTGAATATGCGTAAGTGTAATATTCTTGTTGTTGTGTTACTGTTAATTGAAAAGGAAAAACATTGGTGAAAACGCTCATATTTTTTTAAAACACCATTTATTTGTTTTACCTTTACAAATATATATTGAACTACATAATAAATATTGACAATTCCCATTTCAATTATTTCAAAGAAGTACACATGAATTTACTTCTCGATTAACTAAAACCCTAAAAGGATTGAACAACAATATAAAAATTGTTGGTTAGGTTAGGAGTTCTAACTCCCACAAGAAAATTCAAACGTTGTAATTGCAAGTTTTGAGTTGCCTATTAGCTACGCTTTGAAGTGGTACATATACATTTTATATAATTGCTAAAAAACTGTAATAACAATATTTAATTATCTTTAACTCTGAATTATGATTACCCTTCTTCACTGCTAGCACGAAATATACCACACCATAGCATATCACACTCAACACCATTTGTAGTAAGTAATTATGAGTTTTGTGGGTTTGTTTTAACTTGTACCTAAATATTTTCAGTAACATACGTGATAATCAATAAATTTTGGTAATTATATGAAATTCAAGGAACTGAAACTTGATTTAACTGATTTGTCGCATATGTGAAAACATCCCCAGCACCCGCATATACATGCAGGTAAGAATCATTCCACGAGACTTAAATTAATTTATGGTACTACTTATATTGCTCAGTCCTGTTTCACAATGGTCACTTTGCAGTTGGGTTGAGATAGGCGCTACAGGACTCCCATCTCTCCGATCTCTGTACACAAATGAATATAGGGGTGTCAAACTTTGTTTAAGACTAAAAAGCTACAATGTCTTACAAAAATTCATAGTCATAATGTATAGAGTTGGTAGTAAGTAAAGAAAATATATCCGATTTTATACTCACAAGGGTTAAACCTTTACGTCAGTTGCAGTTTTACCAGAACATTAATATGTATTCAGGAGAAGTTTCAAAATAAGAAAACGCAGAACAAGTAAATTCTGTCGATAACAAAAGAAATCTTTAATTAAAAAACACTTATTACTTTAGAAGAAGCAATATATTAACAATATAATTCAAAGTTTGATTGAAGTAATTCATTTTGATATCTTTGTCCATAGCTCCTATCCCGCCTACTGGAACCGCTAAAGGTCTACTGCTCAACATAACCCTTCTCATAATTTTTCGCTCAGTTCCCTCATACCTAATCAGATCTTTACTCCATTGCCGTTTTATTTGAATGCTTGTCTCATTTACAGAACAACCGACATAAAATAGGAACAAGATGATCAATCCCAGAATCCCCATCATTATGGTAGCCACCCAAGTAATTAATACGCTGGACATATCCTTCACCGCAAACAGGGCTGCAGCGGGGGTGGAAACCAAAACCAAAAAGCCCACAGTTAGCACCACTCCAAAAACTAATTCCATAAACTCTCTGCAGACTGCCAAAGCTAATTGGAGCACTTTGAATTTCATCAGAGTTGAATTATTCAACGTTCCGTCTCTTTCGATTTGTTTTAGAAGCGTTATTTTGGAAAAGCCTGCTTGATACCCTGTCATTGACAGAGCACGAAAATTGATGAACATGGATTGAACTGCGATGATAGTTAAGACGTAGCGAAAGAAAATCGTGACAGGATTAGTTGCAACGTTCCAGGTTCTCAGATCATGCCACGAAGCTGCTTCAGAGATAGCGGTTAGTACCAAGTAGATGGGGTCGAAATTGCAGTACACACCCGCGCATGTGCCTACCAGCGAGAAGAAGAAGTAGCTGATTACAACAAAGTTTAAGAGCACACCCAGCCAGTGAGTTTGTCCTCTCCAAATTTTTTGCAGTTCATCCTTAGCTGAAGGGTTGGTGTTGGCGAGCTCTTCCAGATGTAAGTACCAATTTGTGATGGAGACCAATTCATTTGCAAAAACGTGGATTATATAGTCGTAGCCGATTGAAATGGGAATACCAAGGTATGCCATTGAAAGGAGCAAGGCTTGCTCTAAAGGAATTACCCCGGGTGACATGAAGTTTACAAATGCAATCAAAATCAAGCACCCAGTTGAAATTAGGCATGCCAAACCATAATGGGAAAGATTGTAAGGAATTAGCATTCGGAACTTTGATTTTTCCATTGGTTTCCATTTTTCTTCCGTTTTGTCCCAGTGAATGTGGTAGGCTGGGAAGAAAAGGTTGTCATGATACTGATTCAGCTTGTACGCCCATAAAATCAGAGGAGACTTCATGATGGGGCAATCTGGTTTAGTAGCAAATACTTTGTTGAACTTGTGTATAAATACTCAGAATAAGACTAAATTTTAAACAAAGGAAAACCAGTGAATTTTTTTAGGTAGAACTTCAAAAGAAGTCGGTATTTCTTTAACCTGGGTTTATGAAAAGCAAAATATCATTACCGCTTGAACTATAACCGAATTGATTTACATGGAAAGGTATGCCAACATTTCTTCAATAAATTGCTTGGATTAAGGAAGAAATTTTATGTTCTCGCAGTATAGTTCTTATGTGTTTAGACGATCGATTAAAATTTCTATAAAAGCATAACACTTTTCTTGTCAAACGAAACCATAAATATTTTATGCGCAGCAGTGGGCATAAGAGAAAGTAAGCATTTTTATAATACATTGCCAAAAATGCTTTGTTATGACTCATAACAAATATACCTTAAAATCGGTAAAGTATATCTTAAAATATACCTAAAAATCAGTAAAATATGCCAATACAACCCGAACTAGTGAATCGCAAAAAGGTTGCTTTCGTTGAAATACAAAACGGTCGCATGACAAAGAACTAAATAAATGCTTTTTCAGTTACAGTTTGCATTTGGCTGACTCCTGTTTTGTCGGCCGCAGAAAATGTAACACCAAATATATTATCATATCAATTTGAAAACAGTAAATACTGATATTATCTCTATAAATATTAGTGGAGTTCGAGTAACTACTGAATTAAGCTTTGTAAAAGAAAAATCAAGATACTATAAGGGTAGTTCATGTTAGGGTAACTATCCCAAATATGTTTTATGTAATTTGGTAGAGCAAGGAATAATTATTTCTCAGGGTAGGAGTTCACGTGTTCGATTGCGTAGTTCTGAATATAACTGTAAGTCTTTTATTCCGCATGAGTCCTTAACCTAATTGTTATTTAGCTTAACGCTACGACGCGTCCCAATCGCAGGGTCGCGGACACGGGCGAATCTCTCCGCGTCTTCCTAAATGTTAATTAGCTTATGGGTTGGTAAGGCATAACCTAAGTTACTCATAACATACATCAGCCCAGAATCCTGTCTCAGGTTTCTCCGGCATAGTCGCCGGACTACCAATCTCTGGTCTCACCGTGACAGAGCTTAGGCTAGCAATGGTTCCAGTGTGAATGGTTTTAGATCTATTTATAGTAATTGGGTTTTGGATGTGAGTAGAACAAGTTTGGGTTCAAGGAAGGTTTTCCCAAGGAAAAAGAATTATTCTAATACGATATTCATACTCTCAATTATTCTAATAAATAAATTCAGGATTTGGTTACTCTTCCCTTATTATACAATAAACTAACTCTGATCTGTGTGTGGTTTTAAGTACTCTAATGAATACGAAATAGGAAAGTGGAAAAATGAATAAATAACAATTGTAACGCTTTACAGCTTACATTTTATTAGAAAAAACAACGCCACCTAATATAATATAAGCGGATAATGTATAATTGATGACACTTGCTGGGGCAATCCAATAAATTGTAATTGGCATTAACCCAACAAATAATTATGACCCACGTCGTTTTCGGCGGCCGACAAATCAGGAGTCAGCCAAATGCAAACTGTAACTGAAAAAGCATTTATTTAGTTCTTTGTCATGCGACCGTTTTGTATTTCAACGAAGGCAACCTTTTTGCGATTCACTAGTTAGGGTTGTATTGGCATATTTTACTGAATTTTAGGTATATTTTAAGATATATTTTACCGATTTTAAGGTATATTTGTTATGAGTCATAACAAAGCATTTTTGGCAATGTATTATAAAAATGCTTACTTTCTCTTATGCCCACTGCTGCGCATAAAATATTTATGGTTTGGTTTGACAAGAAAAGTGTTATGCTTTTATAGAAATTTTAATCGATCGTCTAAACACATAAGAACTATACTGCGAGAACATAAAATTTCTTCCTTAATCCAAGCAATTTATTGAAGAAATGTTGGCATACCTTTCCATGTAAATCTATTCGGTTATAGTTCAAGCGTAATGATATTTTGCTTTTCATAAACCAATGTTAAAGAAATACCGACTTCTTTTGAAGTTCTACCTAAAAAAATTCACTGGTTTTCCTTTGTTTAAAATTTAGTCTTATTCTGAGTATTTATACACAGTTCAACAAAGTATTTGCTACTAACCAGATTGCCCCATCATGAAGTCTCCTCTGATTTTTTGGCGTACAAGCTGAATCAGTATCATGACAACCTTTTCTTCCCAGCCTACCACATTCACTGGGACAAAACGGAAGAAAAATGGAAACCAATGGAAAAATCAAAGTTCCGAATGCTAATTCTTACAATCTTTCCCATTATGGTTTGGCATGCCTAATTTCAACTGGTGCTTGATTTTGATGCATTTGTAAACTTCATGTCACCCGGGTAATTCCTATAGAGCAAGCCTTGCCCTTTCAATGGGCATACTCTTGGTATTCCCATTCAATCGGCTACGACTATATAATCCACGTTTTTGCAAATGAATTGGTCTCCATCACAAATTGGTACTTACATCTGGAAGAGCTCGCCAACACCAACCCTTCAGCCTAAGCAAAAAAAATTTGGAGAGGACAAACTCACTGGCTGGGTGTGCTCTAAAACTTTGTTGTAATCAGCTACTTCTTCTTCTCGCTGGTAGGCACATGCGCGGTGTGTGTACTGCAATTTCGACCCCATCTACTTGGTACTAACCGCTATCTCTGAAGCAGCTTCGTGGCATGATCTGAGAACCTGGAACGTTGCAACTAATCCTGTCACGATTTTCTTTCGCTACGTCTTAACTATCATCGCAGTTCAATCCAATGTTCATCAATTTTCGTGCTCTGTCAATGACAGGGTATCAAGCAGGCTTTCCAAAATAACACTTCTAAAACAAATCGAAAGAGACGGAACGTTGAATAATTCAACTCTGATGAAATTCAAAGTGCTCCAATTAGCTTTGGCAGTCTGCAGAGAGTTTATGGAATTAATTTTTGGAGTGGTGCTAACTGTGGGCTTTCTGGTTTTGGTTTCCACCCCCGCTGCAGCCCTTTTGCGGTGAAGATATGTCCAGCGTATTAATTACTTGGGTGGCTACCATAATGATGGGGATTCTGGGATTGATCATCTTGTTCCTATTTTATGTCGGTTGTTCTGTAAATGAGACAAGCATTCAAATAAAACGGCAATGGAGTAAAGATCTGATTAGGTATGAGGGAACTGAGCGAAAAATTATGAGAAGGTTATGTTGAGCAGTAGACTTTAGCGGTTCCAGTAGGCGGGATAGGAGTTATGGACAAAGATATCAAAATGAATTACTTCAATCAAACTTTGAATTATATTGTTAATATTTTGCTTCTTCTAAAGTAATAAGTGTTTTTTAATTAAATATTTCTTTTCTTCGATAGAATTTGCTTGTTCTGAGTTTTTCTTATTTTGAAACTTCTCATGAATACATATTAATGTTCTGGTAATATTTCAATTGACATAACGGTAAAAACCTTGTGAGTATAAAAACGGATATAATTACATTACTAACTTCCACCTCTATAAATTATGGCTATGAATTTTTGTAAGACAGTGTAGTTCATAAGCAAAGCCTGACACCCCTATATTCATTTTGTGAACAAATTCAACCCAACTGCAAAGTGAACTCAGAAAACATTATGAAACAGGAAGCTGAGTAATATAAGTAGTACCATAAAATTAATTTAAGTCTCTTGGAGTAATACTTATTTGCACGTATATGCGGGTGCTGAGGGATGTTTTTACATGCGGCAAATCAATTAAATCAAATTTCAGTTGCTTGAATTTCACATAATTACCAAAAATTATAGAATACCGCCGTATTTACTGAAATATTTAGTACAAGTTAAAACAAACGCACAAAACTCATAATACTTACTACAAATGGTATTGAGTGGATATGCTATGGTATGGTATATTCATGCCTACAGTGAAAAAGGTAATTTTTAATTAAGAGTTAAAGATAATTAAAATATTGTTAATATAGTTTTTAGCATTATATAAAATATATATGAACCATTCAAAGCGTAGCTAATAGATAGGCAACTCAAAACTTGCAATTACTAACGTTTGCATTTTCCTGATGGAAGTTTAGCGCAAATTTTATTTCTGATATTCAAAGTCAGAAATAATTAATATAAAAGTTGTTGTTCAATCTATTTTAGGGTGTTTGTTAATCGAAAAGTAAATTCATGTGTACTTCAATGAAATAATGAAATGGGAATTGTCAATGTAGCTCAATCTATATTTCTGAAGGTAAAACGAATATGTTGTGTATTATAAAAATTTGAGCACTTTCTTCAGATTTTCCTTTTGGACTAACAATAAAAAGCAAAAAAGAATATTACACTTGCGCATGTTAACCATGAAAGCATTGCTATCATTTTAAAAGCATGACAAGAATACATTTTTGCAATAAGCCTTTTAATGATTCATACACACAAACATACATACAATGGCTTCCAATCTACATTTCCCAGCAAAATCCATTCAAGTTCTTATACTTTGGATCGTGTGGCAAGAGGGTACATTAGCGTAGCTGGAAAACACGCTATAGTAGATGGATGGTCGAATGAAGGCTCAGGTTTAATTCCTAGCTTGGGTGCAAGTTTATTTCCAAGGCAATAAATGTGTTTTCTTACTATTGTGTTGAATATCAGTTGGAGAAGGAGCCGAATTAAGATGGATGTTTTTCTCTGCTTTGAGTAAATAAATATATAATAACAATTCCCACACAATAACTTGAAGGTTTTCGATTTTCGAATCTTTGTTTAGCTTGTAGTAATGTTCAATGCAAAAACCTCACAATATCCAAAATAGGCAAATGAAAAAATTCTTATCTATCGAAAGTGTAATTACTGTCATACTTTCGAGATATATTCAATCCAAATACGATCAGATTCAATTTGAGCAGTCAGGTTATCCACGCGTGTTTGAGACTTAATTTAAAACGTAGTAAAATAATGACTGAGGAGCTTAATGCATACTTTACTCCACGGAAGACCTGCTTTTTCATCTTATACGGAATTAACGTTTCAAAACCATGCATTACTGAGTCTGATCTTAGAATCACGAAAATGGTCGGCGACAAAATTTGATCGGAATTTCAATGCAGATAAATCAGTTTTTAAAAAGAAAATAAGTAGTGTTTAGTTTTTTGAAATTTGCATTTTCACTGAAATATAGTAGTTTTCAAATTTAAGAATGTAACATAAATAATTATTTACACGAAAACTAATAAGTATTAGACAACTTGGCTATTCCAAAACGTTATGAATACCGTTATGAACATACCAAAAATTTAAATTTTGATATTTCAAATTTTCGCAGTTAACAATGTAAACTTTACAAGCTTTAAAAGCAAGACGCATGAAAATATATCACAAACTGAATTGAGTTCAAATGTCAAGTAGTAAGAACCCACTCAAAAAAAACTGAGAAAACATTTTCATGCGTCTAGAGTAATGAGCAAAATAAAATTTTCAAAAAATGACGTCATGGGCTGTTCATATTGTACTCAAAATCCACACAAACCATATTTCGGTGGTTTGGTAACCAAACTATTGCAAACATTACCATATTGATGATTTTTATAGAATCAGTGAGTTAATCACTGAAAAAACTGGAAAATTGAAAAAAGTTTAGCAGTGTTGCAATGTGTTTTTTACTAAAAACACAAAAGAGGATGAGATGAAGAAAAAACGGGCTGGTATGAACAGCCCGAAAACATCATTGACAAATGCGGACGGCGGTTTACTTATGACAGGAATGTACTTGCATTGCAACAGCGACCAACTATCTTGAGTTCGTAGATCAGCCTCTACTGCGTTTATTGTCAGTCAAATGTCAGCATTCTATGCGGAGACCTTTTCTGATGTTTTAATTGAATCAAAACAATCTGAAGAATGGAAAAATTTAATTTAAAGCTGTTTATCGAAGCATAACTAATGCAGCATTGGTCATAGTCATTTTGGCATCAAGCTGTAAATCACTTTCACATACCTGCTGAAACGTTTCATACACAAGTTTTTAAATTCATGAATCACCAAAATAAATTATTATTATTGAAAAACATGAAAGAATACTATTGTTGTTTTTCAACGAAATGTTTAGCATTAGATTGAAGTTTTTTGCTGATTTTAATTGTTCAGAATTAAAAAGATTCTCCAAATTTTTTCAAATTAGAGGTTTTTTAGACCACGTAACTTCAAACCGCGATAGTCAAAATTGGGTTTTAAGCATTCTTTAATAAATACATGTTTAGGAATAATCCTTTGCAAGATTCATCCTTTAACGTAGTAAGGGTAACCTAAATGCCTCTATGGAAATGTAATCGGTTGACATTGGTAGCTGTCTGCCGGAAGCTGTAAAACTGAATACAACTATTAATAATTATGGAAATACGTTGGAGCCAACCAGTAGTCGCCACTACGAAATACAAATTTTCATTTCTTTACATTAGAGTATGGACAGGAAGTGACCAAGTTCGATCGATATTTTCCCTTAAAATCGCTTTGTATTCTTCGTCGTCTAAAGTTGGTCAAAAGGATTACCTTTTTGCATTGTAAAATACATAGGGCTATACTTACCAGGTATTTTGTAGACAACGACAACTATAGAAAAGTACAATACATAAGACTACTTAACACGAGATGCCTTACATTGGTTAACCGGATGTCATGAACTACTAATCTTTGAAAGACAAAAAACATTGCAGTTTGAGACAACCTTTCTTTGGAATACGAGCTCTCATATTAAACAAAACGTGCGGTTTGGTAGTCAAGTTTAAAGAAAACTTGCGCTTAAAAGTTCTTAAACAAGCAAAGTAGCCGACTGGAGTTTTCCAGCCTATACCTTAGGAAATACTAGATTTTTCAGGAGGGAGTTTGTCTTTTAAAGTGCACCAATTAAGGATCATGCCATATGAAGATCAGTTCCTTTATAGTACAATACGTGCAGACGGCACGCTTTTCAAAAAACAGTTTAAACAGGAGTTTTCTTTCCTTTTTTTAGAATTCCCATTCATCAGCTCTGGAACGTCAGAAACTCCGTCATGAAAATGATCATTTTTGTTACCTTACATAGGTTAATTGACCGTATTTGAAGGTCTGTAAAATTGTCAAAAAAATCATATAAGGGGCATTTGTACAGCATTCTACTATGATTCGGACATTCTATTTAGATATGTAAATTGTTTATTCATATTCATTAGTTTTACTGGGTTTTTATAGGTCAAAAATGGTAAAAATGGCTGGAAAACAGAAATTCTGGATGAGTATGAAAACGTCCCTGGTTCTTCAAGCATTAAAAATTATAGAAACTTTGATGTTTGTGTCGTAAATGCACTCCACAGAAGACGACCTTCAATATGCATGACTGTTTATATCATAATGCGTTGCTGTTTCAAAATTACAATAATTTAAACACAGTGCGGCTACTTAATTTCTTTACCTTATACTAGGAAATATATGATATTCGAATACAAATCAAAGAGAATGCAAATAGTACTAGTATTTCGTTAGATCAGATTCACTTCTATATTTTGGCTTCGATCTGTACAACTTTGTCAATCTCATTTTAATAAATGTTAAAAACTCATACGTATCACGGGTTGGATATTTGGTCAAGCAGTGATATAGAATTCAAAAGGCAGTGCGAGATATAATCCTGTTCTTTTTGTTCATTCCCTGAAGGGAACATTGACTTTCACTTCCGGGAAAGTTCCCGTTTTAGTTCCTATTAGAATTAGAATCGTTTCTGAAGGGAACATTTGTTGATTCCGAGCATTTGCATTGTGCTCAAAGTTCCCGTTTCAGATTCCTCCTGCCGGAGGTGGTCCTTCGTTTTGAACTTTTGAAACCACTGTAGATTGTTGCCGATAGCGTTTGATGGAAGGGCAATTTTGGCGTCAACACGGACGGTGTTCAGCATTTGCCATACCATCTTTATTGTCAACTTTCAAATTAATACAATCGGGATTATCAAGTCTGAACCTTAACTATGAGCCATTAGGTGCAATGCTCGCAGGAGATGGTGTGGGGTAGGGAAAAACTCCAACTGAAGTGCAACATGATATTAAGAACGCAATTATTATGTTGGAGATAACCTACCGGGCGAGAATTTGAACTCACGCCTCATTTGACCACCAGCATACGCAGGGCTGAACCTTGCACGTACGCCGTCGCGCTCTCCTCTGCATACTCCTGAATATATTGGCTTTACCTTCCTATCAAAAACAATTGTCCAAGTTATAATTTCTAAGAAACGTTTCCGTGACATCACCTAAGGTTTTGCTTGCAACGAGGTTGTGATTGATGAAAGGGATTTAGCCAAATGTAGACTTCATAGTATTAGAAATGGAATAGAATTAGAAATGTCTTACTGTTTCAAGTCTTAGAAGTGCAGAAGATTTTTGAAGCTTTATTAGAAAAGAAAATTGTAATAATAATTATAAAGAGTCCAATTCATATTTACATTTTTTAACTTGTATAGCAATTTAGAAAAACCTGAGATCAATAATAAATAAATACTTAATTTGAAAACACGAGTCTTTACAGTAGTGGTGCTGTTATTTCTGTAAAATCTACCACGAATGTTTGCGCTTAAACAACATATTAATACATCTATAAATTTTAACCTAACTCTTAACTTCTAATTCTACGATAGGGTTGACAGTTGTCGACCTTCGAAAGATGCACGCCCGAGCTATCCTTTTTAAGCTAATAATTATCAAAGGCCGGAGTTGAAGAATTCTACCACAAATGGTTTTTCGACATTCCACTAAAAATATAAGTACGGTTACGGCTTGAAAGGAGAAATGAAGGTAGAAAACCACGACAATATTATCGTCTATTGATAAAGCTTTTACGGAAAATGAAGTTTCTTGTAGTGCCGACAACACAGTATCATTCCAAGTATCTATCCTAAACTTCCAATCTTTCCACAAGTGAATCAATCCGGATTGAACCAAAGACATATATCTTCTAGTAAAAGTTACTTGTGGTACAACCGTAGTTTTCCAGTATTGAAAAAGAGACCCATAATGTATTTTGCTAGTTGCAATACTTTCATCGCTAATCTGTTTAATTTTTAAACCAAAACGCAATCTGTTCACATTCCACCGGGTGTCTATAAACACGTCATTTTTGCATTTCGAAATTTTGTCAATGTAGAAATTGAAATTCAAAAAGTTGTCTATTTCAGTTATATTGTTTGGAGTTTTTACAAACTTGGAAAGCGCTTTAGTTGCTTAAAGTGTGGATTGTTTCACTTGTTTTCTAATATATATTTCGGAAAAAGTTAAGTTAGCGGGGGTAAAACAACTCACCAAAAACCTATCCAAAAACACTCTACTTTTAAGCAAATCGTCCAAGCGAGGCCGGAAATACCCAGGTGGTAGAGTGGGTAACGAAAATACTGTGAGGTTTCGGCTAAAGATTTCCTTAAATGTTTCAAGCTTTTTTAGAGGCAAAGGAGCTGTCAATTCGTCAATATTATTCCCTTGATAGTTAAACGAAAGGAAAAGTCCTGCCAAAACCCAAGCAGTTGTTATCCACCGACCTTTATTTATGTTTGGTGTTCCCTGGCCTAGAAGTATTTTAACAAAAGGTATCGAGCCAAAACGTTGTCTGCTAGTGGTTTTTCTGTTGATATAAAACCAAACTAACATGCTTGCTAGCAATCCAGTTGCAATGGCTATCCAGGTCCTTAAGTCAAATGCGCTAATGTATCCCATTAGTGACAACAGTCCTTTTTCTGACACTGGGGCACAAGTAATAAATTCGATTTTATCGTACCGTGTAGAAACTAAAGTGGGATTAGCGGTATAAAAACAGCTTACACCATCATCAATCCAAGAATCAATAACCATACCTTGGTATTCAATTGATTTGTTTGAGTACACCATTCCAATTAGAATAGGTTCCACATCGTAATCTGGAACTCTCCATTGACGAAGGTAGCTATTAATTGGTATATCAGGATAAAATTTTGCAACTACGCGGACTACTCGTTTAGAACATTGCTGAGGTATGCGTTCTACTGAGTCGCGGGTTGCTGTCCGACTGTTAAACAGCACTACTTCATTCAAGAAGTGTTTGTTTGATTTTACGCATTGGTTTAGTTTCTGAATTTGATTCATGTATTCGTAACAGACCTCAATGATCTTTTCATAGCCTTCTGTAGATAGACTGCAGGTAAACGCCCTAGTTTGAATAACATTATAAACATCATTGCCTTCTTTTAATTTTGAAGGTTTAATCCAAAAACTGAGTTGGTTGGTTGAAACGTGAATGCCTCCGATGTAATATACGAAGCGTGTCCTTAATAAGTATTTATTTTCGAAAAGAGCCAAAAAGTTTGTTTCAACGGTAATGTGAAAAGTACAACATTTTTGAATACGAGGCTCTTTGTAGTTCACACGATAGTCATAAATAGGATTAAGTGTATTAACGGGCAGAACACTACGATCAACACCAATAAGCGGCATGGAAGTTACACACGGGCCCGATTTTACGTAGATTTGGACAAAACACGTGAGTTTGGGTGGTGGCAGACTGTCAAACATAAAGCCATTCTGAGATTGATTTACGTACCACCTGTCATTGCATTCAAGCCAGTCGATGCTGTTCTGATAAGGGTGTGCCCTTTTATATTTGTTTTCGGATAAAATTATAGGTGTCGGGAGTGGATCCACGATGAAAGATTTGTGATTTCCCTGCAAATGAAAGAAACACAAGTTAGTTTTTAAAATTAGGTTAAAAACAAGTTCTAATTACTTACCTCAAAACGATTAAGAATAATGTGCACTAAGCAATCCTTGAACATATTCAGACTGGATCCAAAGATAAGTTTACTGGATAAGTGTGACGAAGGAGAAGCCAGTAGGCATAAAGGCGAGTAAATCATAAGCCAGTTTATTTGAGAAAGCATGTTGTTCAATTAACAAAAACTAAACTCTGTGTTAGCATATTTGAATAATGGGTCTGCAAACCTGTTTTATTTTTGAAAAATCAACAAATAAAATCGTGGTCAACAACCAGTAAGCAACATATATGTCTTGACATGTTGGTCGTTTTCACAATAGTTAAATGTGTTTTCGTCCGTATATTTTAGTCAAATCAGGAACACTCAAGAACAATATTATTGCTTCTAGCAACGATCTAGAAAATTCACCGGGCTATTTAATGTAAAAAGATTTGTTCAATGAATATTTTGTCATTTCAGCATATATTATTATTGTTATAGTAATCATAATTGTATATAAAAATAAGCAATGAAAGATTCTAGCTTTTTGTGTAATCCGTGTACGTAGTCCAGTAGCTCGTATTCTTATGAGGTTCTCAAAGTGGAAACCACATTTTAGCTTTGAATTATTTAGCAGCTCACGACATCCGGTTGCCCTTGTGTATTACGTTTCGGACATAAACTTACATTCAGATCGTCTACATTTATTCAAAAAAAGCACGGTAAGTATAACCAATGTATTTTGCTATGCAAAAAGTTTCTCTTTTTATCCACATTAACACGTCTAACAAGGTAACTATCTTTCGTGCCAGGAGAGATACGGGTAACCATTACTCACTTCCTATGTAAAAAAGGGCGCTGAAAAATGTGGTGAACTCTGTTTTCTGTAAAACTGACTTTTCGAATTACTACGAGCGTAATTGAGTTCGCGCGCACGGTGTACAGGCGAAGGTATGAAGGAAGCTGAATGTTGATAATTTGAATATTATTCGTGTTATTTGATCCTTTTTGGAAGTTCGGATTTGAACTTGCAGTGCACATTTATAAACATCACTACATTAGCTTTTAAATGATGTGTCACAAGCTACGTGTGACGATTAGCATTGAGCCGTTCAGTTAGCCCGTAAATATTATTTATCCCTTAGCGTTTCTGACTATTGTGACAATTTATCAGAAATTCACACAGTATAGTGTTTTTGATCTTTTTCTTAGCATATATTCATTAATTTTTAGTATTTAAGTGCTACATATGTATCATGTCATACAATAGTCAGAAACGCTAAGGGGTAAATAATATTTACGGGCTAACTGAACGGCTCAATGCTAAGCGTCACACGTAGCTTGTGACACATCATTTAAAAGCTAATGTAGTGATGTTTATAATTGTGCACTGCAAGTTCAAATCCGAACTTCCAAAAAGGATCAAATAACACGGATAATATTCAAATTATAAACATTCCGCTTCCTTCATACCTTCGCCTGAGTACACCGTGCGCGCGAACTCAATTACGCTCGTAGTAATTCGAAAAGTCAGTTTTACAGAAAACAGAGTTCACCACATTTTTCAGCGCCCTTTTTTACATAGGAAGTGAGTAATGGTTACCCGTATCTCTCCTGGCACGAAAGATAGTTACCTTGTAAGACTGCCAAGAAATTTTTAGGAATAAGATCGATCGGCATGTGTCCTTTCCGGTATATACTATGAATGGTATTAAGCATAGGTCTTAAACCTTGCAAGTGTTCTCTTGGTATATTACCATGAGCAGAATAGGGCATTCTCCGATTTGCTCTCTCATTTACCTGATTTACCCATGTTAATCCTTAACACGGGCATGACGGGCGAGTTTCCTTTTTTCCCATGGCAGTACCACCGTGCCACGAAAGGTTTAAGACCCATGGTATGAAGTGAAACCTAATTTCATTTCGTCACAACTTATCTACATATGCTTGTTTAAAATTTGCTTTTCAACTTTGGTAAGGTTTTACAATGCATGCAATACACATTTCATCTTTTAATGGATATCCAAAAACTTCCAAATCACTTTGCTTAGGTTGTCTCTGTGGCTATCGAATAGCCGTAGTGCTAACTGTGTAAAAATGGCCAAGCCAACATGGCTATCCAATAGCCGCAGTGGCAACCGAGCCAAAAAGGCTATCCCATAGCCACAATGACCTATGTGGTCCAGCCTGATACGAAATATTAGTATTTTATTCGCATCCTCAATCATTTGTATTCCAATTACGATATATGCGTTAGAATATTATACTCTTACGCTACTCTAATATTTTTCTAATATTGTGCTGCTAGTATATCTTTAGTTTATGGCTCATTTGAATGACATACGTATATATGGGTTGTAATATATCAATCGAACGCTGCTATTACAATTCACTATAATTTTAGTTATATTGTCAGTGCAAAATATTTAAATAGAATAAATGTACGTACAACTAATATGAATACAGATAAATTAGACTCCACCCTATTACCAATTGCTTTAACGATTTTTATACAGGCTAAAATACTATGGAATAATTGAGTTGTATGATTACTTTTTCCCAAAAATCATTACTGTTAGTGCATATTTTACTCAAACAATGTCAAGTAAAAATCCTATTCGCTACTCAAAAATATCTTTAGAGTGTAACGAAGACGGCTAATTTGTACAAAGGAATCAAATCCGCAAATTATAAAACGAATGAAATATTGCTAATCTACTTTAGCAAAACCAGGCTGGCTACTTGATCAAAACAAAAGCTAAGCAAATTAAGAGGTGTGAGTGCATCCACATAGTTGTTATAGCCAATGTAACATTTTAAAGGGAAAAGAGACCTCACATATCGTGCACACCATTTCCGTTCCTTCGTAACCGTGACATTTAAAAGCAGCCAGGTATTTACTTGTTAGATGCAGTTGTTTGAGCTCGTGTAAAGCTGACCCAGCGTATTCGTGTAGAGCGAGAGAAAAAAGCCGGTATCAAATCCCGTACACAAGAAAAATGCAAGCTCGGCAGCTGATATGCGTACATCCGACGAAATTAGTCCATATGTGCATATTATGACACAAGAAGTCATCAGAAAAAGCACAGTATAAATCAACTGACTTTGTTGTGCCACATTGTAGTATCGGTTCAAAACCTGGACTTGTCTGAAATAGCGCAATGTTCTCCCGGATTTGCGTGGATTTGACACCAAAAGCAATTCAATGTATCGTGGGTAACGTCTCAGACAGTAAGCTGGAACTAGTGAAAACACGTACATTAACATAACCATTATTCCTCCACCGTCAACAGCAAACCAAAACCCAATCAAGCAGAATATCAGTAATTCAGCTGTGGAAAAAGAACTCCATTGCAGATCTGGATGGTTTGGAGTGCTACATTCCGATATTAAAAAGGAGCCAAAAGTTGTTGAAGTGCACTTCATAAACCACATTATTAGGGCGTAAGGAAGTACTGTACAAAATGGAACAACAGTTCCAAGTAACATGAGAAGTTTGATAAGACGGACTTCATTTTTGTTTTCTTTTCCAATTCGCTTCAAGATTTGTATGCCTGAAAAATAATTCGATTATAGAATGTGCATTAATATTTAAAATGTTTTTTTCTATTGATTTTACCTTTAGCGTGCCGTATTTCGAACTGCATACAAAGATTCAGCAGCTCGATGAAACGTCCAAGATTTCTGTAAACTATCCATTTTGTAAAACAACAACTGAAATTAGCCACGGCAAACATAAAGCTCTCCAACGAAATCACCAGCTCAACACTTGTTCCTTCATTTATAAGCTGAGCCCAAAGTGTGATGGTATACAAAATATAAAGTGTTATTTTAACGTTTTCACGTCGTAACGCAGCGTCACTGCATGGCGTAAGAAACCACGAAAGTTTAAATGGACATGTGCCATTAAACTTTTGGGAATAGAACAACAAATGCATGTAACTAATCAGGTTTTCCTGAAAAAGCATTTTTAGGCTGAATTACGAAATAGAACTAACCGTGAATGGATCCCAATAACGAATGATTCCACGTGCGTCTCGATTAGTTTAGAAATGAAATAAAATTCAGGGGCCTCTACATTTGGGCTTTTCTAGATTTCTAATCTTGATACTTATACAAAATTCAGTTATACAAAATTCAGTTATACAAAATGCGAAAACGACGCCATATTGGCCAACCTTCAAATTGAAAGTAAACGTTTTAGAATGTCGCTACATTGCAGCATGTAGGTGTTTGGTTTTTTGCCATCGAAATCTATTTCGTATATTTTTGGCCTCTCCATCCGAATCCACTGTTTAAGTAATGATTGAAGAAAATATCCCCATCTGCTGCGTCATCACGGAAGTGTTTTAGCTTCGGTCGTGATCATTAATGTTTCAAGTAGTATATTCTAACATGAGCTGGATTTCCATATTGAAAAAATGTATAAAATTTGTGGCATATAGAAAGTCAGTTTTGCAATTAATTCGATAAGGAAGTTAATTAGAAAAATTATTTCCTACAAAAATTGCAACTATGATTTTCCTGACTAAAGTATAGCGGTTTTTTCTCCCGGAAGCGTTTTGGGTAACCTTACTTATGCAAAAATTGTTATACATTTATTACACACCAAATCACCTTCAAAATATCCTCGTTTACTGCGTCATCAGGGAAGTGGTTTTGCTTTGTAGTGATCATAAATGTTTCAGAGAATTTATTATAACATGAGCTGGCTTTCCGTTTTGAAATAGTGCAGGACATATGTGGTATATAGAAATCAAATTCTGAACTTTGCTCAAGAAGAACGTTTTGACGGCAATTAGAAAAACTTTTTTTATCCTACAAAAATTACAACTATGATTTTCCTGACTAAAATATAACAGTTCTTTTTCCCGGAAGCTTTTTGGATAACCTTGCTCATGTCCAAATGCTTATATATTTTTGTATACCATGTAAGCTTCAGCTCACTTTCATATGTAACTAGAGTGGTTAAATGGATTTTTGACAACACGTTGTCATTTCGAAGAATTGTTTTTCTCGGATTCCATTTCAGATTTTCTTATCGGAAATCAAATTGGAAATAAGTAGAGAAATAACTACAGTAAATCAAATGCGTATATCTTCAAAACTACCAGACGGGCTCGCATGTATTTTTTATTGCTACCCTGACAAACTTCTAAAGGAGGTGGGTATAAATAATATTCCTTATCAAATAAATGAGTAATGCTGTATAAATATGCTATCTAAAAGGGTTTCTACAGCATGTCTAAACTTTCGTAACAACAATTTCAAAAAAGTCACAACTACCCAGCCTGAAAACTTATTGTATGATAAATATGCGATAATTTAAAAACGTTGATGTGGTTAACAAACAATTTTATCCTTTCACAGGAACGAGTCCAATTTAACATCGTTTAAGAAGTCTCTGCCACAATAATTTGAGAACAAATTTGTTGTAATCGAAGTATTTGCGTATTATATTATTAATATGTGAAGATGTTACTAAATATTTAAATATATTTCACTTACAGCTTTTTGAAAACATCATATATTAGTTTAGGTTGTTTAGCTGGTTTCCTCCAACGACAAGTTCTTATTATGTTCATAAAAGCTGACCAGACGTACCCCATTGAGGGGTACAGTACCCCATTTGAAACTCTCGTACCACATTCAAAGTATGTACCCCATACGTACCCCATTGAAACATTTGCCCCCCCAAATTCCAAATAGTAAGATAGTTAGTATTTGCTTTCCAAGTTAGGCTCAAATATACCATTTATATCGGATACATTTCTAATTGATAGTAAATTTCCACTAGATTTTCCCCAATGCTCTATTTTTGAAGTTTAATAGCTTATATTAGAACGTTGTATTAAAAATTGCCGTTTCCTTTCAAAGGCTTTAATAACCTTACAGTAGTTTTGGCATTCAAAACGTTAAAACAGTAAAGTAATGGATTTTTCAAGAAATATTACAATTTGATAGCCCGAAAATTGCATAAAGACTACAGGGTTTGTGACGAACGATCTTATGAAAATTGAGTTAGTAATGAAGTTTTAACTGTACCCCATTGGACATTTGGAAATCTGGTCACCTTAAGGTGTCGCTCAGATCAAAGTAGAATCATGGTTTAGTAGGTATCCAAAAGGTTGGAATTTCATTCATCCATTATTGTATGAACAACAGATATGCCAATGTATTTAATTAGAAACATTGGTCATAATAAATTACTAGTATGCATTTATTCAATACAATTCAAAATTTCAGACATGTGTGTACTTTTATAGAAAACCAAGTTTATTTTTTCACTATGTGGTTGCTATTTTGTTATCAATGTTTATTGCTTTTCAATTATATTTTGCATTCACCACAGGTACGTGGACATCTTTCTTTGACGCTGGAACATTCTCCATAATCCCGCCATTTCTCACACCACAAGTAATCCATCTCATCTTTGCATGATCCTAAAAACATGTGAAGCAAAAACTTTCGAAATTGAATCTAGAATAATATACTTGAAATAGAAAATATGCCTAACCTAATCTAACAGAAACTTGGTAAGCATACGAAGCCATTTTTGTCTCGTAATTGTGAAACGTCAAACAAATTTTGTCACAGCACAAACATGGAATAAATGTACAAACCTGGGCATTGGTAACAGGCAAACGGACATATTTTACGATTCCATTGGCTTATTTCATTATCGCCAAAGCAACCGAAACGGCTTTTCAACTCCACGCAATTTTCATATATATCCTCACACGGTGCTACAAAATTAAAGGAAAAAAGTTGAGAGAAATAAGTACCCGTAACTCTTTTCTGTAGTTAAAAGTTTGTAACACATTAGAACCATTTTTATTGGAAAACTCCATATGTATCAATTATGACCATAAACGGTTTTTGTAAAAATACTAAGGGTATTAATAGAATACGTCGTGTGGAAACTTATTAGTATAAAGATTATTTCAAAATTTAGCTAGTATGTCGCAAGCCGTGTTTATGTTTCTCCACCATGAATGGGATTCCAAAACTTAGTTTTGATTGAAATAACTGTATACTATACCATAATGCTTACATAATGCGTCACTGGGGAATCGACGTTTCATAATATAACGCCACCAAAGTGCACCAGTGATGTTTTTGTTTATAAGCTGCAATGTCCCAAGTTACGTCGCATTGATATCATAGAGAAAGCCTCCCCTTAATCCCGAACAACGTCACAGTAATTTTTAAATATTGAAGATGAAAAGTGGGATTCTAGTATATTTACATTGCAAACTATCTGGCAGTCCGGGTTCTATTAAAGACAGCGGAATTATTGTAGTCATTGCAAGTATCATAGATACATTGGAGCATACAAAATTGAGTCTATTTGTAGTTAAGGAATTCCGAAATTTTCCATTTGGGGGAGGCAAATAAACTAATATTTCTATGGCTGTACCGTCATTGACAATTTTTTTGAAAAATTATTACATTACTTTCATTATTCCAAACCACGTTTACTAACGAGGGCAGGTTAAAATGAGTTGAGGTAGTTGACCTAGAATTTGGTATGTATGTTTGTCTAATATTTATTACTAGAAGGGGCCCGTTACTGCCTTGAACCTTACTTGGATCTTCTGAATATTATACCATGTATTCTCTGAGACGTCTTGACACCTAATTTTTACTTTTTCTGGTACACATTGATAAACCATGTACTCTCCTTGTAGGCAAATTGCTACGTTTGCACTCTCACTTCTTGTTTATTATATTTCGTTCTGTAGTTCATACACTAAACTGATGTGAAATAGCATATAATAAATTGTTTAGAAAACCTAAATACGTTGAGAATAATTATGTCAAAATATAGTATCTGTTAGAAAATACATATATGGAACATCATGTTTAAAATGGGTGGACCTAAATGACACAAAGCAACGATGGTACGTAATGTAACCTACCTAGACTCTCACCTACAACGAAATCTACCACGTTTAAATGATTTCAAATAACCAATTATAACCAAACCATTACGTCTGGTTATAATTGGGCCTAACGATCAGTAGGTTAAATTGTACAAATCTGTTTATAGTGGTTATTTAGATTAATTTCAGTTCGTAGCTGAAAGCTGATGTATCTTAGTAGGCAACGAACAAGAAATTTATTGGCCTGAACGCAGTTTTAACTGATCATACACCCTATTCACCCCTAAGCCAACGTTATTGAAAGATTGACCATTCACAATAACGCTAAATATAAAAACGTGTACCGATATACATCATAGTGTATCCATGTAAAATACCCCTTTACAAACCATTCCTCAATACCGAAATAAATTTTTCCCCAGAACTACGCCACGTTGAACTAAAATCGTAGCAGTACTATGGTACATATTTTGATAATTGTTTTCAAACCTGTAACGCTTAGACACTCTTCTTCCTTATATCTCATAGGGTCGGGTGCTATTTGATCCCTCCCAAATACTTTATTCATGCATAGAGGCTCTATTCCGTCCATTAGAAATCCACACCAAGCATTCACACAGTCTAAGCAGTTACGGATGTTGTTTCTTTTTATGTCAAGTTGGTCGCATTCTGGAACAAAGAGTGAGGAATAAATTCAACATCGTAATACAGCGACGTCGTTAACGAGGGTGAACTACCAATGTAGTTAGCGTGGCTATTGAACCGGTGTCCAGCAACCTTGAAAAGAGGTTGCTCACTTGCACAATATTATGCTGACTAATTTAAATTAATTTGATTGATTTCCTACCCAGTTAAATTATTATTATGAGTAGTTTGTCAATTAAACCTTACACACAAGTACCTGTTTGAAGACGAAGCAGACAATTAATATTTTAATCAACTGATGACCGTTCAGGAAGGTATGTAGTAGAAGTATACCAATTTTCAGCAGAATCTGACTATTATAGTTGGAGCGGGTCAATTGACTAGCGGTCGACAATTATTGGGCCACCTCTGCCCTGCACGTTTATAAATTTTTTAGTTGTGCAACGATGCAGCTTCAGAAAAACCACAAACTACGTGTCATACTAAACAGTTTTGGAGACAATTGATGATGTCGTTGTTATTGGATGACGCTAACGCGACAAAGTGGCTGTACCTGAAGATAAATTTTTGTACATATTTTTAAAAATCCGTTTCGTTTAATGACAGATAAGAGAGGAATCCCTATCAGCTTTAAAGTTACATGAATCCTACATACTGCAATCGACCTTGACGGCGAGGCCTTGGGCTTACTAGCAGTTGCTGCTAGGAAGGCAGATCTTGCTGCCGTTTCGGGCAGCAGAATTCTGCTGCCGTGTAAATATTTTGCCATAAGCCGGATAGGCGAAGTTTCAAAAATAGTGGAAAATGGTTGATATTAAGCGTCAAGGGTAATTCGAGGACGCTCTTTCAACTGGGAGTGAAAGTTTTGCTCTAAACCTCCATCAACCGTGTCAAAAGTGTAGGGTAGCAGGATCTTGCTGGCATGTCCTATCCTGCCCATGTATACGGCAGCAGAAGCATGCTCAGTGGCGGAACTATAGGCGGTGCAGCCGGTGCGACGCACCGGGGCCCACGGTAGGTTTGGGGGGCCCTCGGGGTCGGGGCCAAAGAAGCATTTTTTATTTGATTTTGAACTACTTACAAATATTTACTGGTTTTTTTTGGTTTAAACAAATTATATTTAATAATGCCACGATGTCGCAGAACTGAGCAGTTTAGCTCATAGGCTTAAATGGTGGCGAAATATTTTAACTTTGTAATATGTAATATAAATAATTATTCTGGTCTAACATATTGTGAGGATTCCGAATCCGTTCCCTGAAACCCTTTCTAACGTTTTGTTTATGATGTAGACTTAAAGAAATGGGCAGCGATCGTCAATTTGGTGTCATCTTTAGATTAATATTCTTCTGTGGTTTTTTCGCTAAGAGGTACCCCGAGCAGCATTGCTCACAATTTGTTTGACCAGAATATTTATTTAATTACAAAGTTAAATAAGGTTTGATTCACAGGGATATGACATTCACTTTTTTGCCTACTGTGCTAAAACGCTTTGCCCAAACTAAAAACTTCTTGCACCAATATCTGCATCTACTGAAGCTTTTTTCATCACATTGGTATTTTGGAAATAACTTGATACATATGGACTGTAGAGCAAAAATTTTAATTTTTAGGTGATTCTTTGGGATATGACATGAACATTTTTTGAAATGTTTTGTCTTATATCTCGGACACCCAACTCCGATGAATCCCAAACTTGCTGAGCATTATGTTGAGGGTACACACTACGCAAGCATTTGTTGTTGACCATTTGTTCCCTCTTGTCTGGAAGCAGCACAAGGAAATGTCAAAAATTATGATATTTTTTGTAAAAGACCGCGGCAGCAAGCCAGTAACCGACGATGGCGGGCATGTGTGTGTGTCACAGTGAAGAACAATATGTTATTAACGTACTACCGGTATGCATTGGCTCTGGGACTAGTGTAATCGTTGACAAAAGTATCAAACCTTCAGTTTTTTTAGGCAAAAAATCGGCAATTTTACAGACAACATCGCGTAAGTCAAAAAGTATGGCACTTCGATCAACATGTTTACTGTGATAATAACTTCGAAAACAGGCCTTTCAAACCTGATATTAATCATCTTCCTGTGATCGGGGAAAGTGGAGCGTTGGCGGCAGAAACGAACAGCTTTGAATATTCCTATTGGTGTATATGGAAAATATTTGACTTCGTGTTTGTGACGTCAATACTCCAGTTTCCCCTACCGCAGAAAGATGATTAATATCAGGTTTGAAAGGCCTGTTTTCGAAGTTATTACCACAGTAAAAATGTTGATCGAAGTGCCATACTTTTTTACTTACGCGATGTTGTCTGTAAAATTGCCGATTTTTTGCCTAAAAAAACTGAAGGTTTGATACTTTTGTCAACGATTACACTAGTCCCAGAGCCAATGCATACCGGTAGTACGTTAATAACATATTGTTCTTCACTGTGACACACACACATGCCCGCCATAGTCGGTTACTGGCTTGCTGCCGCGGTCTTTTACAAAAAATATCATAATTTTTGACATTTCCTTGTGCTGCTTCCAGACAAGAGGGAACAAATGGTCAACAACAAATGCTTGCGTAGTGTGTACCCTCAACATAATGCTCAGCAAGTTTGGGATTCATCGGAGTTGGGGTGTCCGAGATATAAGACAAAACATTTCAAAAAATGTTCATGTCATATCCCAAAGAATCACCTAAAAATTAAAATTTTTGCTCTACAGTCCATATGCATCAAGTTATTTCCAAAATACCAATGTGATGAAAAAAGCTTTAGTAGATGCAGATATTGGTGCAAGAAGTTTTTAGTTTGGGCAAAGCGTTTTAGCACAGTAGGCAAAAAAGTGAATGTCATATCCCTGTGAATCAAACCTTATTTCGCCACCATTTAAGCCTATGAGCCAAACTGCTCAGTTCTACGATAGTGTGTAATGTTTGAAATATTTTATTGAAAATTGGGGGGATTTTTATATGTACCTGTTACTCAGAGTCACCGTATATTTTTTTTCAAAACTTGTGTTTGTTTCTTTTAAGCAAGGTGGTCAACTGAATAGGATTCCCATGTTAGTATAATTTTTTAAAGTAACGTTCGAAATATTTGAAATAACTGAACTGAATAAGTACTTGAATACCAATTCAAGTAACTTCAGAACTAAACCCTACGTAATAAAAATTACTTGCGCATTGTTTAGGGTGAAAAAATGTGTGCTGAATAAGCAATCCATGAGCTTTATATGTAAATGCACTATTTACGTATCAGACCAACAGCAGCATTGTCACTAAATTTATACCAAAACTACGCAAAGCCAAAGGTATGCTGTAAACTTTAAAAATATGATTCATATCACGTGTCGTTCGAAAAATGTTGTGACATGACCGAATCTTAATACTTCAATACTTTTGTTGGCAGTGAACAACTGCTACATTTCAAAAACAAACTTTAGCAAAACAATGAACATTATTCATTACCACAAAACGTTTGTCTGCAATCATTAATTTCCAATTTTACCTAACATGACATTTCTTATATGGCAAAGATTTAACTTTTGTAATGCTTCTTGTATATAGAAAGGGAAAGTTATTGGTGCATTTTCAAAATTCATAATTTTGGAATGTTCTAAAATTGTTGTTCAACAATCTCGGGTCACGGGTTGGTCCTGTTGCTACTTCAATAAGCAACAATAAAATGTATACTAGATAAAGCGATGGGGACAACTCTCGGAATACTTGAATCCATATATATCTATATTTATATTTGCACCATATAAAAGTTTAATGTCGTAAAAATTCATTCATCGTGTATTTGAGATATACAAGGGGCCTTCAAGGTATTTCTTGCACCGGGGCCTCTGGCCCTCTAGTTCCGCCACTGATCATGCTATCGGGCAGCAAGATCCTGCGGCCCAAACGGCAACAAGATCTGCCTGCCCTAGCTGCAACTGACTAGAGTTGTTCATTCTATGTAGTTAAAATGACCAAAACATGTATGTAAATATTGTGTTGAAAAAGCGAAAAGGTGTAGTTAAATATTTAGTTAAAATTGCAAAAAAATGTGCAAAAATGGACTTTGCAAATTAGACTTCAAGCTGGATCTGGAGTTCAAGATTAAAGAATTCATACTTTTGATCTAATTAATACATGAAAATAAAGGACCAAAATTACCAATTTAAGGTCAAAATCAAGAAAAACGACGTTGCTACTAAATATGTTACTAAATATGTAAAATGTAGCCAAAAGTCAAATTATGTATAATATGTAATTACAACATGAGCTTAAAATACTCCATTCATGACCAAGCGTACTCATACAAAGTTTGGTTTCAGTCAGATAACGCAAGAGGAATATGTATTTACATATAATGAACAACTCTACTGCTTACCATGTGTACAGTCAGCCCTTAAAAACGCAAACTCATGTGCGTCCAAAACATCTTGCGGTAGTTCGTTATAGTCCACGCAAGTGTGACTAAAGCGCCAGTCATACACACAATTTAAAGGGAGTCGGAAATCCTCCTTTTCAGCCAGACACACAGAACATCTTTGCTCGGACGAAGATGTTTGAACTTGTCGAAGAGAGCAATCTAAACAAAAAATATTCAAAACAATTAGTTGCGTGGTTCGTGCAAATGTGGGATGTGCATATTTCTAATTTTAAATAACCGTTTTATATGCCCTTTAGTGAATATAATCTTGTTCTCCTGAAAATTGCTCTTTTCGCTGGGATTTTACAGGTTAAAAGATTTTAATTAAAACAAACCAAATAATCCGAAATTTTTTATTTTCAAATATCTTTTTCATTTATTTTTTTATTAGTTTATTATTATTGTTTGTTTGTTTTATTGTATTGTGACTATAGACGGATATACTGTTACATCAAAAGTTTGAAGAGCCTTGAATTAAAGCAAGCAATTAGCCAGCAATTAAATGGGCAATTAACTTTGGGTTGGCTTACAATATGAGTTTATTCCTTCGAGTTCGTTCAAGGAAGAATTTGCAGTAGTGCAATTTTTGAAGGACACCAGGAAGGAATTTTTGAAGGACGCCATTTTTTCGTAG
The DNA here is from genome assembly GCA_001718145.1 of Orchesella cincta. Classification (NCBI taxonomy): domain Eukaryota; kingdom Metazoa; phylum Arthropoda; class Collembola; order Entomobryomorpha; family Orchesellidae; genus Orchesella; species Orchesella cincta. Next base: position 31,638 of record LJIJ01001259.1, read on the forward strand.
GTTTATCACCCGATTGACGAAATTTTGGACACATATAGCTAACAACATTCCCAAAGGGCGAAATCAGGTTTTTTGAAATTCGAAAAAATGCGCGCGAAAAGAAACAGTATGTGCTAAAATCGTTGAAAATCTATTATTCTCGTCAACTTAACTAATTTAAGCAGTTTTATTACCATAAGATACGTTTTTCAGTGTTTTAAAATAAAACGCAAAATTTTTATAACTGAAAATTTACAAAAATATAATTTTCAAACTTTTGTGCGCATTTTTTTGAATTTCACGAAACCCTTGATTTCGTCCCTAGGGAATGTTGTTAGCTATATGTGTCCAAAACGTCAGGTTAATCGGATGATAAACTAAGGAGAAAATGGCCTCCCTTTAACTGCCCATGTCGATTCTTTTATTGCCCCTGCTTCAAATGTCTTAACTTGCCCCAACTAGAATGACCACCTATTTGTGCAAAACTTTCATAATGCTACTGGAATTACTCATTTACTGGTTTTGTGGCTGAGGCCAATTATATCCAATAATCTTTGGTGCGTGTGTGTCACTAATTGGTGCGATTTTTATAAGCACGTATGTAGACCTATTACTCAGAGTCACTGTATAATTTTTTTTCAAAACGTTTGCTTGTTTTTTGTAAGCAAGGTGACCAACTGAATAGGAATCCTATGTCAGTGTACTTTTTTAAAGTGAATTTTTGAAAAATTTGAAATAACTGAACAGATTAAGTACTTGATGACTCACTTAAGAATTTTCGGAACCAAAATAACCGTAATTGCAATTACTTGCACATTGTTTAAGTGAAATAATGTGTGCTGCATGAGTAATCGGCGAATTTTGTATGTAAATTCACTAACAATGTTTCACACCAGCAGCAGCATTGTCACAAACGTTTTACCAAAACTAGTCGAAGCAAAAGCTATAAACTTTAAAAATTTGATTCTCGCCCCATGCTGAGTTGTCGTTTGAAGAAAATGTTATGACATGACCAAAACCTAATACTTCAATACTTTTGTTGTCAGCGAACAACTGCCACATTTCAAAAACAAACGTGAGCAAAACATAACTCACCACCATAAAACGTTTTTCTGTACTCATTAATTTCCAGTATTTATCTAACATAACAAGTCTTACATGGCAAATATTTCACTTTTGTAATGCTGCTTGTATTTAAAAGGTTAAGTTACTGGTGCGTTTGCAAAGTAAACCATTTTAGAGCAACAATTTTGGGTTGTTCCTGTTGCTACTTCAATAAGAAACAATAAAATGTATGGCGACAATACTAGAAACACTTGAATGTATACATTTGCACCACATAAAAGCTATGTCGTTAAAATTCATTCATTAGGTATTTGAGAAATACAAGGGGCCTTCAAGGCATTTCTTGCACTGGGGCCTCTAAACCTCTGGTTCCACCACTGTAACATCTGCGAATTTTATAAATCAAACGTATGCAAATATGTATGTATTAGCCCTCAGTACTTTTTAATCAGCGCTAAGTACTTTATAATCAGCCCTAAGTACTTTTTAATCAGCCCTAAGTACTTGTTAATCAGCCCTAAGTACTTTTTAATCAGCCCTAAGTACTTGTTAATCAGCCCTAAGTACTTTTTAATCAGTCCTATTTACTTGTAGGGTAACTTAACGAACTTTTTAATGACCCCTCAGGACTTTCTAGGGACCCCTCATTACTTTTTAATAACCCTCAGTACTTTTTAATAACCCTCAGAACTTTTTATTAACCCTCAGTACTTTTTAGTGAACCTCAGTACTTTTTAGTGATCCATCAGTGCTTTTAAATTACCCCTTAATACTTTTATAGTTGGCCCAGTCCTTTTGAAGTGGCCCTTAGTACTTGTAATGTACCCCTAAGGACTTTATAATGACCCATCAGTACTAGTATTGTAGCTCTCAGGACTATTTAAGGACCCCTAACTACTAGTATTTTAGCCCACATGACCTTTTAATGACCCGTCAGTGCTTTCAAAATAGCCCGCAGTACTTTTAAATTACTCCTTAGTACATATATAGTAGCCACCAGTACTTTTGAATTACCCCTTAGTGCTTGTATCGTAGCCCTGTGGACTTTTTACTGACCCCTCAGTACTTAAATAGTAGCCCAGTCATTTTAATGACCCTTCAGTACTTGTTTAGTAGCCCACAGTCATTTTTAATGACCCTTAGTTAGAGTTCTGATATTCTAATACCGTGAAGCAATCTAAACAAAATTTCCTACAAACGCCTTCTTTTCGTCATATGTTTATATTATGACGCTTCCTGTCCAACGTTGGTAGTAAATTGTGTATGAAAAATCTGACCGATGTCATCAGAATGTCATAGCTTCGTCCCTAGTCGGGATGAAGAAAAGATAAGAGCAGATCCGGATTCTGCACAAAATTAGGACAATCCCGTTTTTTAAAACTTTTTAGAAATTCTATTATTTATGGAAAAAAGACTGTCCAAACGTTTGGTTCCTTCGATTCCCATTTTAATCAAATACGGGGATGGAACCACAACTTAGGAATGCTCTAGCTCAAAAGATATACATACAATTTTCAACAATCACGTTTTCTTAGTTTTTAATTTTTTGTGCCGTACCGGTGTAATACAAATTCCGATAGTGGTCTTTAAATTTAAGGCTAACAATATCAAGCCAAAAACTTGTCCTCTACTACTGCTATATAGTACTAACAAATTGCTTAAGCACGCCATGGATTAGTAATGTTAAAAATCTACCATATTTTTTAAATCTTTTATTCAAGTCAAATCGGTTCAATATGTAGGAATATAGATTTTTATCAATTGTTTCCATATTTATTGTTGGTAGATATTTAAAAAATTAATAACGTTGAAAAAATGGTTATGAAAATGTGGTTGAGAGGAAGCAAGTATATGTATGAAATGAAATCAAAAACTAAAACATTTTATACGTAAAAATATTATCGATTTTTAATTATATGCTAGCATAACTGTGGTTTGTGCATATAAGCAGAAGTGAGGTTTGCACGCGTACGATTTAGGTTAGAGAGTTTACCTTACTACTTGAGTCCCGAACGAATAGTGAGACTACATAGCATGACACATGTAAAATAGAATTGTGTAAATAAGTTGTACACGGAAGTCAAGTGCGGTAAAAACTCCGAAACACAAAGGAATAGCATACTGATTCGTAAACTATAGTTCGTCGGAGATCCTAGTCACTTGTAAACAAATTAAAACATCTACACCTTACAAATATGTGATCGAAGATCAGAAGTTTATTTGTTGCAACTTGTTTTTTTGTATTGTTACAGTTGGCTTCCCAGGGACCTTGTGAATCTTGGCCTTCTAAAGAGACTATAACATGTTCACAGCTGATATAGGTATATTAAGCATATTTCTGCTGCAACAGATACCAAAACAAACGCTGATGGAAAAAACGTTTTCTTCAAGGTAACCGTTTCCAAAGAATAGGTCCCAATTTCCCGATTTTTGTGTGGTTTCCAAACATCTCCTGGTAACGTCGTTACCGCGTAATTCCACCGGCGAAAACAAAGCAACCCCATTTTACTTATATCAGATGTGAACTTGATTTAGTCTGTCTGGAATCCTTAGAGCCACTTTGTCCCAGTGAAGCCAACAGTAACTGTTTGCCATGAAAACATTTCTTACCAATACATTGTTTCGGAGTTATGAATGGTCCAATAAGTTTGTCCGCGGCAACTGCATCTCTACGTTTGCAGATTGGAATACTTTGACTGTTAATAATGTACTCGCATGCTGGGTGATTTGTACAAGAAACACATAATGACCAGTAACGTCCAGGTTCAGAAACAGTAAGTCCTTGCAATCTATGAACAATTCAAAACAATGCTTCGATTATAAAATAATTTCTGTGTCAAGCCGTTCTCCAACATATCGTAGTCCACTATTTGTATATTATTGAGATTTGTGTGTCGATGAACTACTACTAGTGAAACAGCTCTGGTAGGTGCAAGGCCAAGAATGGCATTTTAAAATAGCTAGATGTTATCAGGCCAGTTGCGATGGGTTAGCGGGGTATACAGCTATTTCCAGGCCAGTCGGAAAGAAAGAAATGGAAGGCAAAACCATGCAAAATATTAAGTCTTGAGTCGAAATTTTGCTTGTTTTCAAAAGTGCTTTTGACGTGATTTTAATAAGCTGATAAATTTGCAAAATGCTGGATTCCTTTGCTCCGGGTCATACAGGCTTAACAAAGTAGCCTGGGTATTATTAATCGTTTATGCGTTATATGTAAATCGGACTCTCTATATTTAATCGGTTAATCTGACTTAACTTAACAGCAAGAGAATTCTGGAAAAAATATCCGTGCGAAATTTTGGCCAAATCCGTTTAAAAGCCCACGAGAAAATATCGTCCCTTTACAGAGACAAACATCAAATAGCGTCGGCCGGTCACCAGTTGCCCCTCGGCTGAGTGTTGCGTTGGAAGGCAAACAAATTGTACTTTAACATATTTAAACATATGTACAGCTAAAGGGTAATCAGTTGTAAAAATACTCTATAGGTATAAATCCACATATTTTACCAAAAAACGGGAGGGTAACTTAAATTACAACTGGGTATTTATCAGAATGTGGTTTTCAAAAAGTTTGATTTTTTAAACTATTCTGTCAACATTTCAACTTGCATGTTTTTGCGCACAAATTTGTTCTGTTATTTTGTTAACACTAGAGTACCGTAAGTTGTATAGTTGTTAAAATCATTTGTCACAATATAACTATATTGATGTTAATAAATGGTCAAGTACCTACAAATTAGTCACACAAGTTAATGTACATATAATATAAGCTGAAAATATTTGCTGATGTTTTATGATACGTTGCATTCAAATGTTAAATATCATGTGGAACTCCATCCAACAATTGTCACAAGCTATTGTAAAAATATTATGTACATATTAAGAAGACTTTGTATCGCGTCGTCTGTCGTCCGTCGTCTGTCGTCCGTCGTCTGTCTGTCAACACGATAACTTTCGAACCGTCGATAGATAAGGCCAAGGCGGAGGATGAGTTCGAAGATGGGTTATCTGGGGTCATGGGAACAAGGTCAAATGATAAGCGCAACAAATTGATAAGCGCCACATATAGCTTGTGATACATCATTCGAAAGGTATTGCTTTACTGATGGTGAATATGCATCGCAAATTTAAATCGGGACTTCCGATCAGGGTCAAAGGTCACGATTAATGTTTCAAATGATCAACACGGCTTGTAATATAGCATTCGAAAGGTTTTGTTGTGCTGATGATGAATATGGATTGCAAATTGAAATCAAAACTTTTGAAAAGGGTCAAAGGTCATGATAAGTATTTCAAATGACCAACATAGCTTATGATTTACCGTTTGAAAGCTACTGCAGTGCTGATTATAAATATGCACTACAAATTGAAATCGGAAATTTCGAACCGAGGTCAAAGGTCATGCACTTTCAAATGACACACTTAGGGTGTGATATATCATTCGAACGCTAGTCCATTGAGGATTTCCCTTATGACACGTTTTTAAGCCGCAAATTCCATCTGCAAAAAAAAAATCGCGGATTGTCGGGTTCATTGTAAATTTTGATTTTGTGGGTGTAAAATTACTACTACCAGTAAGCGCTAGCCGGCTGCTGGATACGGCTGAATACAGCTCGAGCCACTGTCAGCAATCTGTAAATGGTGCCAGCAGTTGAAAATACAGCTGACATGATTTACGCTGCACATAGTCGTAGAATGACAAATTGTTTTCATGGGCATTATTCAGTATCCATACCTTTGTTATTTTTTTAACACTAAAGGCAGTTTTTTGTATGACCAAATATTGTGAGGAGCCCGATTCCACCCTTTAAAGTTTCGAAAAATGCCCCCACGCAGAGTAAGGGGTACTTTTGTCCCCCAAGACCTTCGTTTTTGGAGTAAACCGAGACATTTAAACTCCTAGAGGATTTTTGCCATCAGCTTCCACTTAGCGCTTTTCAGTATAGCAGAATATAGCTCTTCAGCTTCACAATTACACCCTCCGTTAAGTGGAAGCTGAATACATAAAAGTACATTCAGACATGAACACATACAAATCTTTTTTCATACGCTAACAAAAAACAATAAACATTCTATTCCTGAATGAAACCAACTATGGTCGAATATGCATTCGTAAAATCCAGAAGAGTTACTAATGGTGTAAATTACTAATATTTTTAATAATTTTAAATGAACGGTGTTGATGCGTTGGAAATTAAATCACTCCATGAGAAACTATAATGAAAAATTTATTCGTTTTACTGTACTCGCAAGGTTTTGAATTTCAAATAAGAAAAGTTGCGCAAGATGCTGATCGCACCAACTCACGAAAATTGGTCGGCGACATAATTTAGATTCGGGAATTTCATATGCAGATAAATACAGTTTTTAAAGAAGAAAAATAAGTAGTTTTTAGTTTTTTGAAATTTGCAGTTTTCACTTAAACATAGTAGTTTTTCAAATTTAAGATGTAACATAAAATAATTATTTACATGAAAACTAATAATTATTAGACAACTTGGCTATTCCAAAACGTTATGAATACCATTAAGGAACATGCCAAAAATTTGAAATTTTGATATTTCGAAATTTTCGGCAGTTAACAATGTAAACTTTGATAAGCTTTAACAGCAAGGCGCATAAAAATATTATCATAAAAATTGGTGAATCGAACTGTCAAGTAGTTGAGAACCCACTCAGAAAAAACTGAGAAAATATTTTTTTGCGCCTACGAGAATTGAACAAAAGAAAATTTTCAAAAAATGACGTCATGGGCTGTTCATGCGTACTCAAAATCCATACAATCATGTTTTGGTTGGTTTTGATAACCAAACTATTGCAAACACTTACCATTTTTATGATTTTGATGTAATCAGTAAGTTAATCACTGAAAACTGAAAATTGAAAAAAGGTTAGCAGTGTTTTTTACTAGAACACGAAAAGAGAATGAGAAGAAGAAAAACGGGCTGGGTATGAGCAGTCCGAAGCATCATTGACGAAATTGCCGGACGGCAGTGTACTCAATGACAGGAGTGGAGTGATTGCATTGCAACACTGACCAATTTTCGTGAGTTCATTTGATTCTACTCGCAATAAGGACATTATGAAAGGGAACGTATTTTTACCAGCAGCAAATAATATAATCAGAGTAAATTAGGAAGACTGCCGAGTATCCGTCGTTAGGTCCTGATTTAATTGTTAAAGTACTACTTCATACAATTAGTCTCATCAATTATCTCTGATCCTCCTCAGTTATCGATATTACCTCCGTATCTATCTCTAATCATTCTCTTTTATCGCGTATCCTCTCTCTGCATTTTACCCAACTATTGTGGTTTCACCAAACGATTACGGTGTTCTTAAGTTGCGCGGTTTGCAACGGGACAATGTGAGATTTTTTTTTAAAACGTACAGAGGAATAGGCTTAATTACGTACAAATAGCGTAAAACGTATTTATTAATGCTATTTTAATACCTCATACGCGTTTTATTTTAAAACAAATTTAAAAAACAGTTTCTCTCATATGTTATAAAAATGTAATGTATGTAATAATGTATCAAATCGTGTGCCTGTTTGTCAGTTTTCACATGTGCTACGATACAATCTCTGAAAGCGTTCTAAGGTAGGTATTGGTGATTTAGAACGCTTTGAAAAAATAACCGAGCCGTCATCTCCGACATCGCCACCACCCGACACAAGTCTACCTACTCTCACAACGTTTTTTAGGTAGGTATGGTATATTTAAATTTAACGATTAGTAATCAATCAAATACCGTCATCTGATGTCTCCGAACAAAAGCCACATTTCTTCCGACAAAGTCTAAGCATTAGGAGTTGGTGGGACGTACAGGACATCCCATGGCTAATTAAAATGTCACAAATTCCATGGTCAACGCATTTATCTAAAAATAGTACAATGTTTGATTTGTTTAGTTTTGTTTGGTATGGTATCTGTTTTGCAGTTTTTTAATTGAACTTGTCACTCCAACGTCTAATTCCTGAAATCATAGCAACCATTACGTCGGCACATATTTTGATGAGATATCCGTAAATGTAGTGTATGTAAAAAGCTTACTTTAACTAGTGCTAATGCTTCACAAAACAGTATTTTCATACGGATGTATAAAAATACGGTGTTAAAACAAGTTTTTTGATTCATAAAATTCTATATTAATTACGCCGATGATTAATGACCTTTTGGCAAGTTAAATTAGTGCTTCTATTTGGAGGTTTTGTTATTCAATAAAGTCGTAAATTTTGTCTTCAGAAAGATCTTGATAAAAAATAAAATGGGTAGAAAAAAACAGGTCATTATTTCGTCACCTTTCTTGTTGTACTCCCCACTACCACCACACCACGCCATAACTTGTAACATAGTTGTAATGTCATAGTCTGTCACTACATTAAGCAGTGTGTCGTAAACTGGATTGCAGGTAAGTTATACAAATAACGCAAGGGAATTTGTAAATTAATCATTTTTCTACTGAATTTGTTGACGAAGTCTGTTAATCAATGCAATACACTTATTGCTTCACATATACTACAGAAATTGTTTAATCAAATCAAAAATCCTATTTGGAATATAGACAAGTTGACTCATTCTAATACAATATTGTTATCCAAACTTGGCAGTTTTTAAAGTGTGGCTAATGGTTCATTTGAGATTTAGGTTTAAAAATACACTAAAATCATATAACTGTAGGAAGTCGTTTGTTTTTAACAATGATTGTTTAAAAACACGTAATACATTAGAAATGAGCTACAAAACCTCATGGTTTTCGGATTTTATAATGTAAATTAACCGTACAACTGGAGAAAAAATAGTGACGTCACTTGCGGTTTTAACCTACTTCCCCCACCATCACTTTTTCATCACCTGTTGCCCGTTACTCCCTCCCACAAAAAGATGACGTCATTTCTGAACGCACCCTTAATAACTAAAGCGTCATCAGAAAAACAGCATACCATCATAAAAACAGAATAGGAAATTGTTGACATGCAGCCACGTTTATCAGTCTATCATGTGTGTCATAATTTCAGGTCCACTCAACAGCGCCGCCAACCAAATAAGCGTCAGCAAAACTGGTATTTCTTTGACATAAAAGTGTAAGTTGATACATTCTTGTCCCCTTTGCAAATGTCCCAACACAAATTAGAAACGACATGAATAACAACCCTGTCTGTTGTATTATCATACGTATGTGCTAGAAAATATTTAACAAGGTAATCAACGTTCATAGGCGTGCGAGATACTCCCTGTGAATGCAAGGTTTGAACTGGATACTGTGTTCACGAGAAGAGTAGCTGGCACGATAACTTAACATTACAGAACGTTTGTATTATTGTGATATTCAAAAAGCTACCATTAGTACAGTATCCACAGGATCTTTGACATAAAGTGCTCATCTGATTCGGATTTAATAAGCACTCTCTCTGTCTAAAGCCTTCTTCGGGCAGTCGTCATCCATGTCGTAACAATTGTCATCTAGTTATAAACAGAACTTAGCCCATTCGTACGTATTTTAAATTTTGGTTTCTCTAATAACCAAACTAATCTTTAACTTACATTTCTCGTACACTTACACAATTTACAGCTTTTTGCACAATTTAAAGCAGCGAATACTTGCGTGTCCCGTTTGAAACATTCCCCTTTGTTCGCCAAGGCAGCGCAGTTATCTTGGAGGTCTTGGCATTCGTCTGTAAATATAAAACATTAAAGCGTCATTTGTTTACGCCACCAGGGTCCTCATTTCCTAAAATGAATATGCAACTCACTCATATACAAACTTTTAAAAAATTGTTAAAATGAAGTACTAATTATTAGAAATTTTATTTTCGTCTAATATTTTAGATTTTAGGTTGCTGTTAAAAAGGTTTACGCAACGTACGTTGTAAAAGATACTAATATGAACTACCAGTGACCTATGTATGTATACTTAATACTAAGACTAAAATGTACAGATAGACAAGACCCTAAATCAAGTGAAAAACAAAGCAGATATGAGCAATTAAACTTTTTCTGGCATTGCCTCTCACATTGGCATTGATAAAAAATGACTCTTGCATTTATAATACAGAATATTTTTCATCGAGTTCTATTTATATGTATGGGAAAATTATTTAAAAAGTGACATTTGTCTTTTATGGGGTGCTAAATTGGTAAATGGGTCACTTTAATGCATGCCATTAGTTAATGCGTAGTTTAGTTTTAACCATTACGCACTTTGCACCGTAATTAGCTATACATCAATACAACTAGACACTTTTTAAAAGCTAGCGGTTGTATTTTGATCTACAAACCTGGTGAATCCAGATGACAATATTCACATGTAAATGGGCACGACTCATAGATTTCAATAGGGTCTCCTGTACTACAAAGGTCTTTTGTGCATGTTGCGAATTGTTTATCCTTGCAGACTGAAAACAAAATTTTTTACATTATTTAATAAATGTCGGTGTGAAAAATGAACGCGTGTCGTTTTCAAAGCATTAAGTTGTTTAAATATTTAGTTACACAGCATTTTGTACATATGCATTTAAAAACTGAACCACCGCGTTAAGCTTACGTACAATTACCGACCAACAAAAAAATTGTTATAATTATTATTAATATATTTCTTTATTTAGGTACCAAAATTCAAAATTTGCGCATATTCGCAAAATTAATAAGCTGTAAACAAAATTGTAAATAAAATAGCCTACACGTTAGGGTTTTCATTTTTTTCGGTATGAAAATTGATGAATAGGAGCCCACTTAAGCTTCAACTCATGTATTTCGACTCATGGAAGGGGGTTCGAGGGAACCCTGCTGCCTGGAAGGCAACCCGATAGGCAACCTAGTTGGAAACCAAGATGTCGGCTGCAACCGGTACTTGACTCGCCTTTTTTTGCCAGTCAACATATTTGCAACCAGACGTACATACCTACTACGATCTTCCATTTCTAAGATATAAACTAATTTTCCTCAAACCTTCTATCCCTATTATGTTTTTTGTGCTTCTTGGGGTTATTATAAAATTCCGAACCTAGCTTCACCGGCAAATTTATTAAAGCGTTATGTTTTGAAACGGCTAATAATTTGTCCTGATTATTAGGTCAATTTCAACAAAAACCATAGGTGGCAAGTCTTACTATATTATTAGAAAAATTACTTCAAACATTTTTGTACCTGGTGTTGTACCTGGCAATGGTTTACAAATTCGACAAGACAATTGACAGTTGGTCCGCATCCATTCAAAGTTAAAAAAATAAACATTCGCCTTCCTCCGCCAACTTGGTGCAGTTACTATATTTGTCCTCGCAAACTGTTTGTAAATTAAGGCAAACGATTAGTAAATTGGGTATCGAAGAAGGAATAAGTTCCTTGGAAAGTGTATTTAATTCATATTTTTTCTCGTTATTCGCAAACTAGTAATTAACATATAGGAGGGCATGTATCGGATTGTTGAGTAAATCTTGCAATTGGTTTAGGTTTGTACTTTTGTCGACGTAAATGCTTTCTTTAAGAGTTTTTAGTTGTTGGCTTTCATGAAGATTGTCAAGTCACATATACATACTCATTTAACATTAGCCAAATCCACATAGCTGCAAAAATATTACGAGAAATGGAACGGTTTGGTCAGTTGTGAAATGTGCACATAACTACTTACATTTTCCATTATCAACAAATAACTTATTGATAAAAATTCAGTTGTAGTAGTAAATTTTTGCTTTAACAGCTAATATCAAATAATTTTGAACTGCAAATGGGACTTGAACTGGAACTTTAAAACTTAGGTAGGCTTTTCAGTAAGTTCGTACTACAACTACTAATCGACAATTTCTCTTTCTAGTAAGATACCCCAAAAAGTTAGCTACAAGATGGCCAAGGGTCACCAATTTCTTACGTCTAGTTTTAAATCAGCAGGCATGCATATTCCAAGTTTTTCTTCTACTATTTTATTGCTTATATTTTTAGTTTTGTGTCAATTGTGACAACCACATTTGTCAAATAGTAATGATAAGGATAAATTCGGAATCCCCATTTAGTCAGGATTAAAACTGTGTGCTATACTTCCACCTTGAGTTGTTGCAACCGGAGATAACAAAACATTTTCGAAAGAAAAATTACTTTTAAAAACTGCTTTTTGATGGCTGTAAAAAATTTGTTTTCTCATAATCGCTGCTACTGCACATAGTCGTAGAACGACCCAGTTTAGTCACAGGGCTGTTTTCAATATCAAATTTTTGGACATTATTTGTACTTTAAAAGCAGTTTTATAAGTTGGAATATTGTCAGGAAGACGATGTAATCTTGAAAGTTTAAAAAATTACCCCCGACTGAGCTGGTGGCAAGTTTTGTCCCGACGGATCATGGTTTCTTTGGCAAAAATGTGTATTTGTATTCTTACAAGATTTTTGATCAAAGCCCCCCTTATGTATCTTAAATCAAGTAAAACGGAGATCCTTGGCTTCATTTTGCCACTCTCAGCTAAGCGGAGCTATGTTTTAGACCGACTCTATGGATGTTAGAAATCAGCAAAAATACGAAAAATCAACAGAGATTCAAATTCGGAGAAAATAAAAACGCATTTTTTGAACTTTTCTTCACCTATAATTAATGATTTTATGTAATAGCATCGGAAAAACTACGAATAGGGGGTTTTAAGAAAAATTGTATACTACAAAATTAGTTTTTTGTTTTGTAAAAATAATTTGTTGGACTTCTAGCAGCCATAGGGTCGGTCTAAACACGGCCCCGCTTAGCTGAGACTGGCAAAATGAAGCCAAGGAGCTATGTTTTACTTGATTTAAGATACATAAGGGGGTGCTATGTTCAAAAATCTTGTAAGAATACAAATACGCATTTTTGCCCCAGAAACCATGATCCGTCGGACAAAACTTGCCACCAGCTCGGTCGGGGGGTAATTTTTAAAACTTTAAAGAGTACCATCGTCTTTCTCACAATATTTCAACTTATAAAACTGCTTTTAAAGTACAAATAATGTCCAAAAAATTTGATATTGAAAAGAGCCTGTGAGCTAAACTGGGTCGTTCTACGACTATGTGTTATGCTACATTAAGTACGCTGATATAACGCCCAGTTGCCCCTAATAAGATAATCGTCCGGGGCTTCTAATGACACCACGAATGTGTGAATCAGCCGAGCCAGAGAATGCTTTTGACAATTTAAAAATGTAATACGAACTTATTGAAAAGCCTACGTATAATTATTCCACAAAAACGATTTTGTTCCGTCTGTCTACATGTCAAATGGTTGGAGTGGAGCCTAGATCAATTTGTAGACTTCGGTGTATAGCCAGACTAAGTTTTCACAGACGTGTCGATGTTATGCACAATAGATGAGTATTATCAACAAAGCCGGCTTTGTATTTTTGGTGCTGGACACTCGCCAGCAATGTGCTCGTGAGACCGTTTAACTCCAAAGAAAAACCTAAGTGGGCATATTCTAATGGCATCAAGATGGCATTATGCTGTCTAACCTACCGAATATGCAATCAGCAGAACTAATACTTCTGTTGGTTTAGCAATCTTGAACCCGGCTTTAGTGCTTGCCGGGTTCAGATCAAGCAATGAAACTGATTGTCGAGTTACCGCAAATTGAAAAGTTTTATGTCTATTCAGGATGATTTTTTTATGCCAGTCAATATATTTGCAACCAAGATAAATTTTTTCGTTTAAATGTACCAGCTACGACCTTCCATTTCAAAGAAATAAACTAATTTTGCACATGTCTTCTATCTCCATTGTTTTTGTATGTTTCTGTAGGTATTGAAAACTTCCTAAGTTACTTTCGCCAATACATTAATTCGATTGTTTTGAATCGGCTAGTAGTTTGCGCTGATCATTAGATAAATTTCAATAAAAAACATATATTGCAAGTTTCATTGTAATATTAAAAAATTTGCATAAAACATTTCTGTACCTGGCAATGGTTTACAATAACGACAAGACAATCGACAATTGGTCCGCATCCATTCAAAGTCAAAAAAGTAGCATTCGCCTTCCTCGGCCAACTTGGGCAGTTACTATATTTGTCCTCACAAACTGTTCGTAAATTAAGCCGAACGATTAAGAATAAAAGTATTAAGTAGCCGAACTAGCGGAAAAATGCAATAGCAAAAAAACTACTCAACGTATAAGAGCAAGTGTGGCATGGGCTGAAAGCCTGTACGATGTAGTTTAATGGAAAATTTTTTTATTTGTCAGTATGGATTTATATTGAAGAACGAAATAAATTTCCAAAGGTGAAAATCCATTTTCCCGGGTGTTTTAAAAATTTATCGTGGATATTTTAAAAACGACTATCAAATTAGAATCAAATTTAGGTGCTATTTGTCTAACCAAGTAAACCAAATCAAAGGTAGCATTTGTAATATTTATGTATAGTGATTAACGCTAGGGAAAGTTGAATTTTTGGATTTTTCGTTACAAACATTTTTTCGATTTAGACCAAATTTACACTTTTTAAACTGCTCAGTAAGTGAAGCAAAACTAAATCTTAAGACCAAATGGGTACTTATTATATAGAACTTGAGATGGTAAGTTTGATAAAACTCGTAGTGTTACCAAAATGGCAAGTTTAGCCATGTTAATAGTATGGTGAAAATCGTCAAAATCGCAAGGAAAAACAGTTTTTGAACTTCCTTTGGAAATTAATTTCGTTCTTCAATATAAATCCATACTGACAAATAAAAATAATTGTCCATTAAACTACATCGTACAGGCTTTCAGCCCATGGCACGTTTGCTCTTATACGTTGAGTTCGTTTTTTACTATTTCATTTTTGCACCAGTACGGCTACTTCAAAATATTATAACGGTCTCCCGAAACACGTAAAAGGAAAACAAAATTTATACGCACTTTTATGCTTGTCAATAGATAACCACAAAACTTTAAACATCATTTTAAAAGATTTTTATTTAACATGGTCCAAATACTCCTGTTTCTGACAACTTATTGCAATTTCCTCATACGCACCTTTCTTACGAAGAGTAGGCAGTATTTTTATATACATTTCCGTAGTTATGTTTATCCCATTATCAATTAAACTCCCAGCTGCTGCTATGTCAAGTAAAATGAAAACGCTTATCAGTGACCAACTACTTAAACTACTTAAGCTGTAAAAACGATGAATTGTTTGAGATAGAGAATAATAAACAAGTCCAAAACTCATGCATTCTCAGTTCTGTAGTTTTCGTAAACTGTTTCCCTTGTCAATACACTTCCTACTTTGAATCTTTGTGTCAGCCGTATCATAATCCAGAGTTGATTCAAATTTTACTTTTCAAATAGAACTCACTATAAAACTTAGTTGTCTAATGTCAAGAGAGTTTTTCCCCATGTAGTAATGCTAAATTGTTTGAAATCGTTTATTCAAGCAGATCTAGGGATGTTGGGATGTAACGTAGAACGAAAATAAAAAAGAGCCTTAAACCTAATAATCAATTATTAGTCATGATCGAAAAACTAATCAACTTCGAGATTAACTAATCTGATTAGTTAATCTTTAATCATTATAATCACGTCAAAAATACAACAATTAATCAAGAATCAGATTAAGTTTTGTTCTTAAAATAAAACAATTAATTATAATCTGATTAATTAAAAATACAAACCTAATACCTAAACTATAATCTGAAGAAAAGTTTTCGTTGATAATCCACCCTTGGATTTCTCGCGACTAACCGAAAGACAAGACCGAGTGATGTTGTTGTTTCTGTTGCCTTTCAGGAAGGTGCCAAAGGACTGAGAATTTTATACAAAATCGTGACAATCTTCAAAAGTAGCCACATTCGCATGTAAAATTTGATTTGATGTAGTGCTTGTATAGCAAAACTAACACAATGCTTTTGTTGCACAGCTGGTAGGAGTTCTAACGGTGTGATTTTTTCATGATTCCAGACCCCAAAAAATCAAACTTCCCGTCTGCATTAAAGTAACCACGTTTAGGAATTTAGTGTCGTTATACATATGATTAGTTGATCTTATTATTTGATTACGATTTGTGTTCAACTTCACGAATTATGAGAAACAATCGAATGCATGAAAAACGTATTCGGCCTTTCTTGTCGACAAGACCCGGTTACACTATGCTTGATTGTAAGTATTATTGTATGATTAGTTAACGGCTAATACTTTTGCGCAGATATGACCTTTTAGTGTTGTAGAGTATTTTTAAAGGAAAATATTTAACGCGTCTACTGTCAAAATAAGCAATAAGCCTCCTTGAACAGTTGTTCATTTGGAAAAAACTAAGTTTAAATTATGTAACTGGGAAATATGGCTTCTGCCGAATAGTATTAGTATGTAACCGAATATGACTTCAGCTTCAGTTTTATCGTTGTTGGCGCTCATTACGTCAAAACCAAAGATAATGTAGTTATAAAACTTACCATCGGAGTTGCTGCTCGCGGGACGTATATCCACCGGAGGTCGCCGAAGACCTAAAGTAATTGCAGAGATTGCAGGTGGATTTTAATGTGGATGGATAAGAACGGTTTTTCATATCCTATCCACCTATCCACATCACTTCATGTGGATTTAATGGAGAAAAACAAATTTATATACAATTTTAATGTTAAATGCACGTGATTGCCTAAACCACACTGTCTGTACTATTTCTCGTTATCAAAAATGCTTCTGATGCCATATTTCATCAAAATAATGGTATTTGAGTAATCAGAATTACTATTAGAGTATAAAACAAGGACTGTGAAAAAAACGTGCATTGAACTGTCAATATTTTACGTATGTAAGAGATTCTTATTGAAATCTGTTAAGATGCAGTTGTACGTATTGTAGTATTGATATGTATAGTAACTGATACATAACAATGTGTATTAGGTACATTATCCATGCGTAATATATAAATCCTATTTTCTCCATATTTATCCGGATTTATCCATTTTTTACCATTATCCATGGATAATTTTATTTTCTCCACGGATAATTACAACCTCTAAGTAATTGTAACCCGTACTAAATAAGCGTATATGTATATGATATCGAATAAAGTGAACATATGCGAAGTCACTACTACGGGCTTGTAGACTTTTGTAAATTCAAATCACCAGACTATACAGTACCTACAAATTGTATCACTTTAAAAAAACTTACGTCTACAGTCGAATGAGGTATGTCACCACACTGATGCCGCGGTTATTTCGATAAAACGAAATCAATACGTAGGTCTACATAACCATTATAAATTTTAAATTGGAAGTTTAATGTGCTAACAATTTTATGTCTTAAATCAAGATGTCATACAAAAAAATCGTCTCAAAACGGTCGAACCAATTACGAGGTTCTGTAACTGAAACAATTTCAGCTTCAGTTTTTAATAGGAAGTAAATGCAACTCAGGCGAAAGACTAACTTATTTTACAATTAGGTTTTCGAATTAAAACTTTTTTCAACACTGTTTCGTCTGTTTCAAAAGGATCATTTTCAAAAGTAACAAACCAAATTTACAACACACAAAAATGCTGAGTGATAAAAACTAACGTAGTCGGAAACGAATTAGGGGCCTCACGACGACCACCTTCAATCACGCTTTTATTTAATAATTGCACGTCATCATGGAGTAATGATCGTAAAATCACTTACATTCTACCAACTGCTGTAGACCAGTATCAAGTACAAGCTTTGTTCCTTCATTGGTTTCAAGCGTATTTCAATTCGATTTAATCAACAAACGCTAGGAAAACTACTTGAATTTGTTTAAGAACTGTGCACACATGTGTAATTCATATCTGAAGCGGGCATTTACACATTCATCTCTACAGTTACGATAAGCCGTGGTATTTTTAAAAATTTAACGAAATGAACTTACAAACTTTGCAATCTTTTTGATCGGCAAGGTACTCGGATCCTCTATTTAGACGTAGTTTATTTGCTTGTCTTAAAAGAAACACGATGCTGTTTCATGCACATACACACACCTAACATTGGATGTGCAAGTGATGCAACTTTCAAACCGGTCCATCCCTAAGCTGATTGTGCTACAACCTAAGTCAGAAAGGAACAAAAAACCAGAATAAAGTAAATTAAGAAACACTACTAGTTCAAATTAAAATTGAATTTATTAAAAAACCTTCGTAACATAGAAGTGTAAACAAACAGCACATTGTTAATCTTCAACTGCAAAATTCAACGGTTATGTCAAGATTTAAAGAGACTTTTAGTTTCATGATTGATGACATGATTTCATGCAGCTTAAGTATCGGGCTTTCGGAAGGGAATAATTTTTTAAAACCTTTTAGCTTAACAAATTTAGGAACAACCCGAGCAACACTGTAGGAGTTTACTACGATTAAATTTGGCGAACTCGTGAATTGTTGGTGTCATGAAATAGAATTTCCCCTCGGGTCGTGTATACGAAGTGTTAAGTTGGATACCAGTTCTCCCAGAAAGTTTAGGGTTCCAAGGGGTCTGGTCATTTCCTCATGGCCCTTTCCCCATGGTCATTTTCCTCCCATGGCCCTTTCCTCAAAGCAAGTTTTCCTCCCAAGCCAGTTTCCTCACAAGGCCTTTTCCTCTCAAGTCAGTTTCCTCCATAAGCCTTTTCCTCACATAGGATATTTGCTCCGAAAGCTTTTTGAAAACAGGGGCACTCCGTTTACATAAGTATAATTATATATAATAAGTTATATTTATATTTTTGGTGCGTGCTTACCTTGCTTTGCATATCCTATTATTCTAAACTTTGAACTTATCATTTGGACGAATTACACATCTTGAATCTACATACTGACTGTCTCGACCGAAACTGGATTTTTGTAAATTAAAAAAACAGTCATTTACTGTCAAGGGACACCGGAGATACAATGCATTGGTTATTCAAGTTAGCATTTAGCGTTTATTTTGACACAAGTATCGTTTTAATCGCATCGAGTTAAAATATCAGCAATTGCTGAAGCCAGGTGCTTTTAAATTTTCGAAATTTTTGATTTTTACTTTAGATTAGTCAACTTGATTAATAATGTGAAAACATGCTTTCAATTCATAAAATACGGGATACTTGATGCAAATTTGGAGAATACTAGTTCAAAATTTTGACAACGAAGCAACTTATGATACGATTTCTGTTGCTATAACTAATATTCAGGATGTCATTAATTACTGTTGTGGTAAAGGATTAAAAAGATATTTCGTCAAAATTAGGGCAAATGGTTATTTCGCTATTACTTTTACTATACCTCTGTCAGTCTCTGGTGTCTGAGGTGAGCCTCAGAAAATAAAAATATATGTTACGTTTTATCAAAGATCAC